>WTSP01008852.1:0-78416 GCA_025331215.1 Actenoides lindsayi
GGGCGCGCGCCGGTGGCGGGGCCGTGCCCCGGGCCCGCGGGTCCGGTCCTCGGCGGTCGCCGCGCCCGGGCCTCGGGATCCGCCTCCCGCTCGGCTCTGGTTCCCCGCGGACCGGCCGTACGGGTCTAACGGGCGCTGCCTTCGCTGATGCGCGAAGGGCTTTGTGGTTTCAGCGCTAACGCCTCCGCGGAGCGACGAGGCGCTTCCCCGAGCGGTGCGCGGCCGCACCGGGCAGCACGAGGTCGCTGCAAGAAGCGTCTCTGCGCCCCGCGTACCTGTGTCCAGTAGACTAGAAACAGCCGCGGGAAGGGCGCGCTGAGAGCGGGCTGCACCAACCTGACAGCCCCTGCTCGGGTGCTGGTCGTGCTCGCCAGAGCTGCCTGCCGCGCTCGGGAGTCGGTCTAACGTTACAGTCGCCCCGGTTTCAGCGCGGAACGGGGCCGGTGTTGGGTTGCCGCAGAAGGTCAAGCTGTCAGCAGAGCATTAACGAGCCCTGAGATTTCTCTTCAAACCTTCAGTTAACAGGAAATGAAATCACTGGTGGGGAAGGGAGTCTTTGTGTTGTCCATCACCTCCACCCCGAGGGCCCTTTGATGAAGAACAAAGCCCAGCTGGGAGATGAGGGGACAGGAGGTTAAAGCGGCATATCGGGAGAGAGGGGGGAGGAGACAAAAGACGGGTGGGCTCCTGTGAGACCAGGCACAGGCTTCCGAGGACCCCAGGCACTGTGGGGGTGACAGCTGCCTCTGACCTCCGGCATTTTTGAAAAATCAGGGAGAAGAGGAGAGGTGCCTGGCGACTGGAAGAAAGCCAGTGTCACTCCAGCCTTCAGAAGGGTCAAGGAGGAAGACCCAAACGGTCAGCTTCACCTCCATCCCTGGAAAGGTGATGGAGCAGCTCACTCTGGGGGCCATCTCTAACCACATGGAAGAAAAGACAGTTATCAGGAGTAGCCAACGTGGCTTTATCAAGGAGAATTCTTACTTGACTAATCTGATAGCCTTCTAGGAAGGCATGACCAAATGGGTAGATGAAGGGAGAGCAGTGGATGTCACACCTTGACCTCAGTAAGGCTTTTGCTACCGTCTCCCATAACCTCCTCGTGGGAAAACGCAAGAAATGTGGGATAGACAATTGGTCTGTGAGGTGGATTGAAAGCTGGCTCAACTACAGAGTCCAGAGGGTTGTGATCAGCGGCGCAGTCAAGCTGGAGGCCTGTGGCCAGTGGTACTGGAGAACTCTTCTTGCCCAGGCTTTTATTTAAGGCCTTCTTGCTACGATTCATGAAGGGAAGGGGGAGAAGCGATGAAATGCATTGGGAAGCTCACCATCTTGGACTGGAAGAGGCCAAACAAATCTCAGTGACCCCTCACAGTTCCCAGGTTGCTTTCTGCCCATGATATCACTCCGTTCGGAGCTCAGCCAAGCTGACTTCATGCACTACACTACACCCAGGGGCAGCTTCAGTCTTTACTACAATCCTTGTTACATTTTATGGGTTTGGGGAGTTATGTCCTTCCATGGCTCCAGTTCAGCCTGGCAGCATCGCTGAGTTCACGTTATACACCTTTGTAGTGATGCCAACATACTGCCTTCTATAAAATCATGGAATCGAAATAAAAGCCTTTGGCTTTTGATTAAAACATATATGTATTTCCTAAATGGGAACAGTTTTGCACATGCACAGTGACAGACTGCTACTGGGCCCTCCTGTTACCTCTGGTTTTGTTTTCCCTGTTTCTGGGGTGATTTTAAGGAGCACGCAAGCATTAGCCTAGGGTTGCAGGTAAGCTTAACCCTGCAACAGAAACCAACAGCTTCATGTCTCGCTTTCTGCAAACCAAAATAGCAGAGTTAGAAAACAAAGAAAAAAAGCTATTAACTCTCCCCATGAGTTAAACGGCGCATAAACCTCAAGAAGGCACATGAGCAAAGATAAATGGGCTGTTGCCACGTTCGTCTCTTTTGTTTGTAGTAAATTATTGTAACTCATGTTTCCTGTCCATAAATGCCAGATGAACTTGAAGACATGAATCTGTTCTAATATAGGAAAGACAAAACCAACTCCTTTTGAGCCCATCTGGAACTTGTTTTTATCGTAATTGTTTTGGGCTCAGTAACTAGTTCAAGATCTACGTGCCCTCACTAATTGTTTCAAGAACAAACAGATGCTGTTTAAAGGCGGCAGCTCGCATGCTGCCCAGCAGCGTGCTGCCCGGGGTCGCAGGATGAAAGGAGCCGCGCGCCGCGTCAGCGCAGGCCTTAACCAGCCTTGGAGCCCTCGCCGCTCTCTCGGCGGCTGCTGGGCAGGAAACCAGCCCCCAGCCGTGCACTTGATGAGTGTCCAGCCAGTGACGTGTGCCCGCTGCTCTTTAACACCGTTGGCATTTTGTTTGTAAATTCATCCGATGGGCTTTTGCAATGTGTCCCCCTGTGACAAGTCATACCTGGTCTGATGACACATAGGCACCTCCTCCAGCTGGGCTAGAGGGCACACACTAGAGAGAGTTCATTCCCTGGCCACCTCACCCCAAGGTCCTTCACTGGAGTAATGCTCCATCCCCCCGCAGCAGAGCCCAAATTCTTTTTTGATTTAAAAACAAAGGTACCCCCCCCACACCCACTCTGAGAGACTTCCCCCACCAGGGTATGAGACTATGCCAGTCCCGTACAAGGTCTCACCCACACCAGTGCTCCCCAGGACATGCCATGCCTGGGATCCCTGTTAGCCCCAGAGCAGAAGAGGTTGCTGCATGACAGATGCACTGGCACTAGGAACTTATTCAGAAGGTGCAGCGCTGAGCTCCCCTACACGTGAGCCACAGCAGCCAGAGGGACCTTACTAGAAGGTTATTTCAGCTCTCAGACTCAGTCCTCAGTGGCATGGACAACAGGTGTCAAGAGCTCCAGATCCACCATGGAGTAGTTGCTAACAGTTTCTGCTCCAGTTCTGGAAAAAAGGCTCTGTGTACCCACTGTGCATAGATAAACTGTGTAACCTGAACTGCCCAAGGCACTTGAAATGTTTACTTTTCAATGTTTAATGGCCATATATAAATTCTTTCTCCTTCACTGAAGGATTTTGTGTCCTAAATGAGCTAACTCTACAGTCTGATGGCTGAAGTCAGGAGAAAGTGAATCATACAGACTTGGATGGGGAGTTTTATTTGTTTGTTAGAAGGAAACTAAAGATAGCACTTCGAGCTCAGCCCTCCAAGGACATGTGGTTTGCAAAGGGTTTGCTGTAAATCAAAGTTTATGTTATTTTTATTTCCTATGTTTTTTATTTCAAAAGTGCAGCTTTGCATCTGGCATATCATGGGAAATAAGATCTCACCTAAATCTCCTTGAGCGGAGCACGATCACAGACCCAAATAAAGCATCTCTTCCAAAACAACTTCTGATCATGAGTTGAAGACATCAAGCAAGAAAACGTCTGTCTCTTTGCACAGTTATTTTTTCCAGTGGTTAATCATTTTTTAAAAATTCTTCTGCCTTGTGATCTGTCCTCTACTCCACAGGTCACCTACCACAGCTGTCAGCAGAGAATATCCTTCAAGGGCCTTCATTTGGTAACATCCATTTCATAAGCACTGTGGCCAAATCAGCAAGAGAACTGAGACACAATGCTTGTTTCTTATACAGAGGTCTGTGCTCAGCTCACAATAGCAGCACATCCAACTGAGCATGCTCTCCGCTGCGGAAGACCCTTGCAAGGAGTCACAAGTGGTGTTTGTAGGTCGGTTTTCACCAGAGGCAGTGTCCTAGTCCAGATGCCTCTCAATAAGCCAGGGGACAGGTCTAATAAAAAGCTCTATCTGAGGTGGATGTTCAATAAGAAATCAGGATGAGCCTGACACTGCTGCACCTATTCCTCTGACAGGAACATTCAGCGATGTTCATTGCCATTTGGCACAGCGTCAGCGCTCTCCTCTCGCACACAGGAGCAGAGCTGTTCTTCAGCCGAGCAGTTTGTTCTCTTTTCAGGTCACCCAGTTTCAACTAACTGCTTGCACCAGTGGCTGGTACGAAGAAGGAAGGAAAGGGAATAGTTCAGCCACAGAATGACCTACAGCTCACAATGGAGTAAGCAAAGGGTATTTCAATTATTTTTAGTATTTTGGGCTTTCTCAGTTTTCCCAAAGAAGATCTATTGCCTATCAGGAGGATGAAAATGCAGACTGCTGATCCAACACCCAGAACATAGAGCCGTTCTTTGGACATCCACAGATCCTAGCTGGCAAGGAAACGCAGCTGGTTCCCTTGGCTGTGTCAGCTCTCCTGTCCTCAATGGACTGAGCTCCATGTATCTCCTCTGGTCTGGAAAACATCCCAGTGACTCTGTGTGGTAGCAGCAGCTCTGTCAGCATTGGGTCTCTGCCCTGAGAAACCTCTGCAATGAAGCCCATTTCCTGGAGTCCTTACACAGTGCCTTGAACTTACATAAATTGTGCGGTTTTTCTGAGCAACATTAGCAAACTGTTGGAACTGAGGATAACAGTGTCACAGCAGGGCACTCATTTCCTACACAGAAAAATCCTTTTTTACAGCTAAGTTCCATAAACACTGCTTTCACCATAAAACCATCACACCTGCTGCATGTTTCTTGAGAAAGCTGTTTGTTTGTAGATTATGTTCTTTGTGGTCTGTATTCTGAGCGAGTCCTGCAAGAGTCCGGACAAGCAGACACAGCTATTTCATATTCCATTGTGATGGTTCTTACAGGAAAGAGAGAAGGGTTTACAGAAATAGCCAGGGTAGAGCCTGGGAGACAGCCAGCAACCAGCCAGGGAGCAGCTCCCAATCTCTGCTGCGATTTACAGTGTAGCATTTGTATGGAGAATTCATCCTGTTGACCCAAGCCTCACAGATGGAAATGGGGCCACTTTTCTCCTCTTGCAGAGTAATTGCAGTTGGCCCAGACAATCCTGAGGTAAAACCACTTTAAATCATTGGAAACTCTCAGTGCATGACAGATCAAAGAGCATGTGTTGATGGTCTTTCCTAATGGCAGGATTACTACTTATTCCCTCAGTCAGATAATTGCAGGCAGAGCCTGCCATCACATTCTCCAAATAACTGCTCTCCATGTTCATGGCATCATATTTCACCTTGATTATGACAGTAAAAAAGTATTTGAGAGAAGAGGGTGGTAGGTCCCCGCAGCGGTGCTGGAAACCTGCTGGGTTTGTGTGAAGCCTTCCAAAGCCAGAACTCTGAGTAATTGAAGCATGGTGGTTAAACCCTGGTGACAGACCCTGAGACTCCAGATTCCTCAATTACACCGGCCGCAGCTCTGACATTGTGAGAACTTATCTTAAGGACTGAACACTGGGGGTTTTTAAGGTGCAGCAGGAAGCCAGCTGGAAACACAACCAATATGAACACCTGTCAGCACTAATGCACAAGTCATATAGGTACTATGTAGGGAAAAAAAAAACCCAAAATCTGCATCCACTCTTCATCAAGGTGAGTGTTACTACAAAAGTCAGAGGACAACCTCCAGGAAGTCCCACTTCCAGCTAGCCAGCTACACATGGAGCCTAGCCACAGCACAGCCAATGTATGCCCCTGATGGAACAGGGAGCCTTGTGAACAGCCTGTGCCACTCACCTCTTGGAGCTGTCATAAGCTCACCTGCTATTTCCTTTCTCTGACCCAGACTGCTGTAGGCCATCGCTTCACTTCATTGCACAGCTTGCAAGCCCTCTGGTTTAACCCCCACATAAAAGCATTGGGAATGGGTTTTGAAGAGAGCGAAGGTGGCTCTGCACAGTTCAGGGAAGGTATAGGTGAAATAAGGAGAGTCTTGAAAAGAGCCCATTGGGAGGGCTGGCAGAAGATGCAAACGCATCCCCTGACAGCACCTGCTCGTGTGCTTAGGGTCCAGTGCCTCCAGGATTTCCTTCAGACTATGTTAAATACTCCTTTCCCCTTCTGGTAAGTAGAAGAATGTGCACATATTTGCCTTCGAAAGTAAGACAATGGAATGGTCTAAGCAGGCAGTCCTTAATCAGATCATTGGAGAAAGGTGTATTTCTGTGTTTGACTGCAACAGAAATGAGACAAATAGATCAGATTCATGGTACTCAGGCCCAGGGAACGGATGGAGACCAGACTGCCTGGGTGAGCTGCATTCCTTCGCCTCTTATCCAGCTAGAGACATGCTTGGACATGCTGGCCTCTGTCTAACCAGCTAGAAATGGAGCAATCCCCAACTCCCTCAAAGGCTCTCATGATAGATCTCAGTAACTGGAACAACCAGGGACTCTCCAGCTGGTAGCCACAGGCTGAAACTCCTGTACACCATCACCTGAGGGGACAGAGACCTGCACTAGGCGGTCCCTGCTTGTAAGATGCCAGGGAAAAGGAGAAAGCTCTTGCCTAATACAGAATATGTGTTTTCCTTCCTGGAAGAGATCTACCCAAACCTGGTCTCATTCAGAATACACAGGAAGAAATTAGAGCTTTCCTCTTTGAAAGTTCTTGCTACATGCTGCCCAAACCGTACACAGTGGCACAACAGTTCTCACACAGTGGTACCTTGTGCCGTTAGGTGCAGCTCCGTCCGTTTCCCCAGGGGACAAGCTACCTTCTGGGCAGCGATTAGGAGCAGTCCTCTGTCCCCTGCCACCCGCCACAGCCAACGAACTGCTGCCGTGTTGGAGTCAGAGCCTACCAGAGGAAATGTTGTGCTTCTGCTGCCACTTAGTGGCTGCAGCTGGTGCAGCACCGTGTCCCTGCTCACACGTTTGTAAGAGACTATTCTGCCGTGTGGCACAGGGTTATGTTTCCGTTCAGGTTTGGTAAAACCTGAGTAGTGACGAACGGGGGCTGAAAAAAATAGTTGCACTTATTTTGAATACTTTGAAATCTGCCGGGCAGGCCCCTCAAAAATTCCACTCTGCGGGGTGAAAGGTTGTTAAAATACCATGTTAAAATACTTCTAAAAGCCAGGTATTTTGTGAAACAGCAGGCAAAGCAAATTGTCTGCATCTCCAGCAGTCCTCACCTCTGGGATCCCTGAGGACACACCGTTTCTGATGCCAGGGAGTGCCTTTCTCTCTTACAGAAAGAAGCAAGGCTGTCATTGCTGCTGCCTTGCTGTCTTCTGCAGCTCACATGGACAAGGGGACCGTTACTGGAACAACAGGTAACTACTACATGAGCCAAACCCATTACACAAGGTTTGTCAGCTACTCTGCCCTGATTAAATGATGGGTAGCTAACAAGGGAAGAGTATAAAGCTCACATGCTAGTGAAAGATAAACCAAAAGACAAAGATGAAAGGTCATTGAAGAAGCCACTATTACAGAGGGATGAAACCTTTTTGACTCATTAGAATTTAGCTGGAGTCTCTTGAGGTTAGAGGAGGGGCTTCTACTGTATGGAGTTATTGAATTTTTAACCAAAGTATTAAAACATAACTGAGTTCCAATGTTGTACTCCCAGGGTGTGACATAAATCAGTCACACGAAGGGTCCTGCACCATGCCTCTGTGACCAACTGTGCTGAGGCTCTGTTGATTCCTTGACCAGTTTCTCCCAAGCACAAAACCAGTTATAGCCCTTGGTATAATCAGCCCCCATTGCACTTACAAGGGCTTTTCTCTCTGCCCTCTGAGGCTGTAGGGAGAACAAGGTTTAAAGAACAGGGGGATAAAGCTGTGTGAAGGGGTGTGACAAAATGAGTGGAAAACATTTTGACCAGATACTCATTTTTCCCCAGCAGCCTACCATCCCATGCTCCCCTCAGCACTAGGTTTACCTGCAGTGCTGTGTATTATGCAGATACACGACACGTTAGATAATATGCACTTGAATATAATATATAATGTAATACAGATTGTGTATCACACACTTTAAAAGCAAAAAAGTCAAAGAGCCTTCTGCCTCCTGTGAAATAAAAGCCAGGGAAGGTTGTTCAGTGACAAAATGGAGTGCTGTACGTGTTGCTGTTTGCTCTGCACCAGGCTGTGGAGAGGGAACAGCACTGCAGCCTTCTGTGCACCAGTGTACAGCTCCTTGCCAGCCCCAGCTGGACTGCCTGCCTGGCACCAGACACAAGTGCAGAGGAAGCGCTTGGCATAATGAGGGATTGAAATGCTTGAGGTTCGTTCATTCCTGTCACTGACAGAACCAAAGGAAATAGTCTGGGTTGTCTTTCAGGTCCTAGATTGGGTTCCAGGACAAATACAGTCAGTAAGAAAGCTGTAGTTTACTTCTGCTTTGATCACACTTAATCAGGCAAGTGCTAGGGAGCAACTGTGCCAGATGCTTTGAGAGGGAGTTCATGCCATAAACCACACTGGCCTTCAAGAGGACTTACACAGCTCTGCATCTTGCAAACTGTCATGTACTTTTAACAATATTAATTGAACTGTCTTGCTAATGAGAGTGCAGCCCTGTTTTGAGAATGTAAATCAGCTGGCAAACACCTGCCAAGCCAAGCGTATCAAGTATCCTGATGTAATGGGAGACTAAATACACATTCCTATGCTGGAGATTTAAATAATCCTTTAGAGTACTGCTGAGAGTACCCGAGCCCTTGGCAGACAGAGGAAAACCTACCAAAGGGGATGAACAAGCTGCAGAGACTGGTAAAACCTCATCTATTTTACTATGCTATTTGACTGATCATTTTTAAAAATCCAAATATTGATAAGGCTGTGTCAGTACTATAGGTTCTTGTAGAATTCTTTGTTGAACTCACCCCAGTCCTCGGGATAAAGCTGGCAGCCTAAGGGCTCTCCTGCCAGCTGCACACCACCATGGGGGCTGGGGCAGTAGTACAGGAGCTGGGTGTTAAGGGAGGCTTGGGAAGGTCGTCCTGTAAATACAGCTCAGGTCTAAGAGCAGGGCTGTTTGGTGGCTCCTGAAGGGAGAAGAAAACCATTTTCCTTTAGCTCATGGCCACAAAAGAGCTCTGTGATACAGGACCTAGCAGGGACAAACTCCATAATGAAAGCAGGGAAATGAGCAGGAGAAATGTTACGTTCCCTTGCGCTGTGATTAAAAAAGAAATGTGCTGTTTTAAGGAGAGGAAATCTCTCTAGTTTGGAGAACCAGAATAACTCGGAAGAGCAACGATGTCAGGTGCACAGTCCTTAGCTCAGGTCTCAGTAACAAGACAGGGAAGTGGTGTAGCCAAGGGACATATGAGTGAAACACATCTGCTTCTGACTGGAACAGGAGAGAACTCGGCCTTCTCTTGCTGCAAGGTTTGAACAGCCTGGCTTCATTTCTGTCCTGGGACAACATCCTGTCACAGGCTGGTGTGGAAGTTATTTACAAGAAAAAGCTTTGAGGAAAGGAAAAATCCAAGATTATTTTAATTTGAGATTTTAAAGCTATTGTGAGACTAGGCAAAACTTTCCTTCTCTTTGGTAGATGGCTCTGTTAGAAGAAAATTAACAGGTAGAGCAGAAAGAGCTCTCCAGCTTTGGATTATCTGAGTTCTTCTCAGGGTCAGTGAGGTCTTATGCATGTAGCAAAACACAAGCTAACCTGAGGTGCCCTGCACTAACTGGCAAACAGCCAAGCCTGAGCATGGGCTTTTGGTGTCACCCACAGAGCTGTCCCAGTGGGAGGGGTTTGCAAGCAGAGGGCTGGAAAAGGCCATCCTGGCCCTAGGCCACATTGTACAGGAGGTGTCAGGCTGAAGTCCAGAGGCCTCCTTCAATCTCAGTGGTCTTGAGACATGGGACAGTGCTCCCAGTCCAAGGACACCATTTCAGGGCACAGCTTGCCCATCACAGGATCTCACATACAGACAGGAAAACCAAAAGCAGTGGCACAAAATAGGTATGGACTGACGAGGATGAGGGGGTGGCACAGAGACAGACCAACAGGGTGCTTTGGCTGCAACAAGGAAGGGGTGTTCACTGATGGTGAGGTGGACATGGAGCCATGGTGCTGCTGATACTCAGCTGTGCTCCTCTGCAGAAGCTGTAGGTCAGCTTGAAGGCAGTCACACAGGAAAGTGTCCAGGCGGTAGTGTCAAGAATGACCTGAGGCTTACAAACATGACAGAGGAGGAAAGATCAACAAAACTGTTTAGAAAGTTTCTACACAGTGTCCCTGGCTCTCCATAGTTAGCTCCAGTGTTGGTCTGACGCGGGACACCTGCTTACACTATAACATTCAGGGCATCCTACTGCAAGGGGAAGAAAGATGCGTGTTTTTTTCTTGCAAGCCTGCCAGTGATCTCTCAGTTGCCATACTGCCTCAGCCAGGACAGTTGTTCTGTGCTCTTCCAAAAGCCAAGAGCCCTCCCTTTTGTACCAACACCCTGATCCTGCAATGCTGCATGAAGCAGCCCCACTCACCTGCCCGTGCTTCTGAAGGCATAGCAGCAGTGTTAGATGGCAATGTAAGCAATGTGCAATACTGATGAAGAAATGACCTCAAGGAGACCAGGATGTGGCATAGGACCCACTGTCTGCCACTTATTTCACCTGTATCATAATACTGAGGATATAGAAAATATTCTGGCTGAATACAAAATTATAGAGTGCTAAAGACAAGTGCGTGTAGGAACAACTGCATAATGAGAAAGTTCAGCAAGACATCTCCTCTGTACAACATGTGAAACAGGACAGGAAAGGCACTCTAGTTTACACTAAAATGTGTGTCATCACCATGAACAGGTAGGAGATAGTGAATCAGAAATACAGTGGGTAAAAATGGCTGTGAGAACCCCCCCCACCACAGAGAAGTGCCATACAGTACAGCTGAGCTAGAAACGAGGCAGAAGTCATTGAACTTTGCAATGCTTCTTAAATAACTCATCATGCAAGTACAGCACAGGTTTTTGAAATTAATTGAATTAATTGAAGCTATAACACCAGTCACTATCATTATTCACTGGTTTTGCACTGACTTGTGCATATATGTTAAATACTAAAACAAAGACACTTGCAGGCCTTTGCTCCAAAGCAGTCCAAAATTCTTTGTGAATGGCAATGAATTAATAATACTGTTCTGCAGTAGAGGGAGATAGTTTAAAAACTGGGGGGGTTGGGAGGTGGGGGGTGGGAAAATGGTGGTGGGAGGTGGGGGGTCTTTTTGGCACCTCCCATTTTACAACATTTGTAGCCTATTTTAATTTTCACTTCATACCACTCGAAGTACGAATGGACCAAAAGTCTGTTGAGCTGTTTTATTCTGTGCAAGGAACACATCCATTTTCTACCCGTCTTCTTCAGCTTCAGAGCAAGGTCCTGATCCTGACAATATGTGCTGCTGGGATTGGAGGCACTTTCCAATACGGTTACAACATCTCCATCATCAATGCTCCAACTTCAGTGAGTACTGCTCCTCTGAGAGCTTCCTTCTGAGATGGGTACTTCCCTAGTGTCCTCAGTCTGGCTGTCGACAGCGGTCTGCCACTGGAGATATGCAGTCTGCTAATACTGCGGGGGAGAAGGGAAGGATGTGTTGTTTACTCTGTATAATTCACATCTGAGGCAGAGGACTTTGTTGTCAAGAGCCAGGGGTGGCTCAGGGGTGAGCGGGACCTAGCGTCACAAGAATTTATTCAAAAGCTTTGTTTCAGCTGCTTTAGCAAATCTAATTCTAAAGTTTTCCAACCTGCGTCCTGTTGAATTGACTTTTGCCTTGAAATTCAAGCCCGGACCCATGAAATGCATTTTTAAAATGTCCAAGGAACTACATACAGATAGAGAGCAGATGTGTTAATAAGGAAGCCTTTACATTTCTCAGTGTCCTTCATCCCTATGTCACGGTTGTGCAGCACTGTCCTTCCCTCCCAGTACATCCAGAGGTTCATGAACGAAACCTGGCTGGAGCGCACGGGCGTTCCCCTCGAGAGCAACGTGGTCCTGCTGCTGTGGTCCTTCACTGTCTCTGCCTACCCGCTGGGAGGACTCACCGGGGCTGTTGTTGCTGGTCCCATGGCCATCATGCTGGGGAGGTAAGAGAGTGCTGGATTTTAATTCAAGTTTTGCAGCTTCCATTAGTCCAAGAGGAATTACGAGCCCTACAGCACAATGCTCCCTGTAGTTAAAAATCATGACAGCGTGTTTTCTATCAGAGATCAGTCTGCCATTAACATTCTGAGCTGGCAGGGAGAAACCACCTGGTGTGACAGTATTTCATGTCTCAAAACGCAGTGGGGTGATGTGGGGACATTACCTTCCCATATCCTGACCTAGCTGAAGTGCTACAAGGACTTCAGCTCAACCCCATACCACAGTAACAACCTGATCACCAGCAATTTTTGTGCCCAGTTTTCTGCCATTCTTTTAAATAAATCATGATGGAGCAGACCAAGGATTTTTCTTCAAAATGAGCTGTGAGAATTGGGGAATGATGCTGGAAAAACAGAGGGTGCTTGTAAAAAGCAATTGTTGCATCCCAGTTCCTCATGTCTCACAGCTCTGTATCCACTCTTTTGACTGAAATATTTCAGGAAGTATTTGTTAAATCTTCACAGTTGCTTTCTTGCCTTGTGCTTGAGTCTCTGAAAAATACCTGTCTTTCATACACATCTCTATCCCCAGTTGTCTTCAGGGAAAAACACTGTTAATGTTACTAACATAAACTAAGAGGAAGTTAGATTTTGCCTGCCTCTCTTGACCCCCAAATTTTCTTCTATCACTTTGGTTTGTCCCTTTTAGATGATGAAGCAGGAATGAAAACATTATGGTTTGAGTTGGGACTGGAGGACTGTCTCCCATGGCTCACTTGTTTCATGGTTGTGAAGATCTGGGAAGGATATGGCTTCCTTATCCAATGAAAAGTTTAGAGACTTCACCTTGCACTGCTTTGGAATAAAATCATATCCCATCATAAGTAGGAGGAAAAAAGACTGACTTCTAAAGAGTAGGGAGGGCAGCGAGTTGGGACTAGAGAGAATTACTGGCTATTATGGGTCAATAGAGCTTTCTTTTCCTAATTTTGGATAGCAATTCCTCCTGGGACACATGAAAACTTTCTGGCAAAAGTTTTGTAAGGATTGTACTATTACATGAAAAATGCCCAGTTCAACAAATTAGTGTTTTCAGACCAAAATGCACACAAGTTACTGAAGCAATATTCCTCTCCATTCAAACAGGACACTGTGTAAGAGCCATGAATCTGGGTGAGGAAATCATGGTCCCTTCAGTGTGTCTAGAGCCAGCACTGCAGGGACACTCTGTGGTCACACTGGTAGTTGGAGATGACCCCAATTGCATCAGCCATGCAGATTGCCCATCGGTGCTGATGCCTGTTTTCATAACAAGCCCCAAAACTGCTCATTTACCATCTGTGTACAGACACCTCATGCAGGGCTTTGGGTAACCAGGATGTTCTGTGGTGGAGCTGAGCAGCCCACCTGGAGCTGTCAGGCCCGGCAGGTTGGATCTGCCGTATGAAATGTTTTATCTGATAACCAAACTGGACACACGCCTGTTCCCAACTGTGTCTTTTCTCTCTGAAGGAAGATGTCACTGCTGCTGAACAACGTCTTCGTGATCATCGCCGCAGCCTTGTCAGGATTCAGCCGAATGGCAAGATCCTTTGAAATGATTATGCTCAGCAGATTTTTTACTGGTGTGAATGCAGGTATGGCAACGTGAGAAACGTAGCAGGGTGAACACGATAACAAGTATCAGTTAGAAAGAGAAGATACTTAAATAGGAATGATCTGAGACATTAAAGCGATCAAGTCAGACCACACACATGTACCTGAATGAGGAAGTTGTATATCCAGATTTTATAGCTTGTTTCTAAGGCCTTTCTTTAAAGCATACACAGGCAGGGGTTTTTGTGTGATGTATGTGTGAGTGTCTGTGAGCACTGTGCACACAGAGGGGAGCCCTGGGAGAAACTGAGCTGAAAATTGATCCCCATCTGCTTGTAAGAGTGTTACCAGTCACTCACCAGCATGAGCACCAACATGAAGCCTTTCATAGAAGTTCATCCAAGGAAATAATGATTGGCACAAGTGACTTAATATATGGTCTTCCCCCTATAATGGGGGACTAGAGGAAAGCACCGTATTTAACTTTGGCTTTGGTTCTGGAAAGACCACAGGGCTGAGGCCCTGGCAGGTTTCAGTTTCATTATCCACTGCTAATTATGAGTATGGAAATGTCTGGTTAGTATCTTATACAACGAATAAGAGTGAAATCAAAGGCTTGGGTAATTAATAAGGTGGCTGACTGCATTTGTCTGCAAGCTGAGGTCAGCATTTGTCTGCCTTGCCCAGGTGTCAGCATGAACATTCAGCCCATGTATCTGGCAGAAAGTGCCCCAAAGAAGCTCAGAGGAGCTGTGGCCTTGACTTCTGCATCGTTTACAGCCCTGGGGTTGGTGCTGGGGCAGGTTGTTGGACTCAGGTAATGTAGAAGAAAAAAGCTCAGTTTATACTTATTAAATCTTTCTTTTCCTTTTTCTTTTTCTTCCCCCTCCCTACTACCTCTCTCTTTTCTTTCTTTTCCAGTGCCCACATGCAGCAGAGGATTCTGGGCTCTTGACAGCTTGTAAAATATACTGTGCAAATTATGTTTGTTTTTCTCTAGGGAGCTACTTGGAGGGGAGGAGAACTGGCCATTCCTTTTAGCTAGCAATGTGGTGCCTGCATTGATCCAGCTCGTGGCTCTGCCTTGGTTTCCAGAAAGTCCCAGATACCTCTTGATTGACCGTGGAGATGAAGAATCTTGCATCTCTGGTGAGTTTAGGGTCACTGAGCATGTGAGACCTACTGACCGGGCAGATAAGTGGTGAGAGGGTTGAGTCCTGACATACAGTTTACTGTGTTCAGTCCAAAGCAGATTGAAATGTATACTTCTTTCCAATACAAATACTCTGTTTGATGACTCTGCCAGGCTTCTTAGATGAACATAGAAGCTTTCAGCCCAACACCCTGGCTATGTTTCTAGTCTCTTGGATAAAATTTTTCTAAACCAGAGGACCATATTTGGTCTGTAGAAAATATGTAGTGCCATCAATGTTTGTAGTAGGGTGAGCTGCTGCACCCTTAACCAGTGCCCAGGGGGTGGTTGGGTGTGTATTTGTAAGAACAATCACAGTCATTCGGAATGCAGATCAATGTGTGCGTGTTTGCATCCTGCTTTTGTGCACAGACTTGGGCCCTGACATTTTGAGAATGGTGCCACAACATTTTAATGTAGGAAATGTCATCTCAAGTTTCAAATATGACCACTTCTTCCTTCCAAACTAAAAGACATTCTATGATCTTGAATATTTTTTATCTGTTGAGGTCAATGAAGATTATCTGCCTACTAAAGACTTTTTTGCTACAATGGAAGGGTCAAAAGGTGGAACTTGTGTTCACAATGGCAAATATGTTTTGTAACTATGAAGTGAAATAAATGCTGGTTGAAGAGCTCATGACCAAATCTGAAGCCAATTCATATTAAGGGATTTGCTTAGATTTGTAGCATACAAATCCCCGTATACAGAGCGGCTGGGATTAGTTTCTGGGAAATATGTGCTGTTTACCAAGATCATCTTAATTGCCTGCATTTCCCAGGGGAGCCACTTGAGATCTGAGTCAGAAGCATGGCTGCTGAAATGGCACTGGTTGGACATATTCCCTTGTCAAACAATGGTGAGGGATTTGCATTCCCTTTCCCACAAATCCTTCAAGTGGCTGCACCACAACCGGCCATCTCTGTGAAGGTAGCCCCGCGTTCACAGACTCTGTTCTACATCTTTCTGCAGCTGTCAGTTGCTCCTTGATCCTTCACCCTGCAGAGCAGGCAAACTGAAGGTAAAGTTCAGGGGATAAGAGGTTCCCTTGTCCTTGCAGCGCTGCAGAAGCTCAGAGGCAACAGTGACCTGAGTGCTGAGCTGGAAGAGATGCTGGCTGAACAGGCTGCCGTTAAAGGTCAGAGAGCGAAGAACCCTTGGGAGCTCTTCCAAAACCCATCTTTGAGGTGGCAGCTGCTGAGTATCGTTGTGCTGAGCAGCGCCATGCAGCTCTGCGGCAATGATTCGGTAAGCGGCCGGGCAGCCCCCGCAGCAGCAGCAGCAGCACCGTGTCACGAGACATGGGTGCAAGCTCTCGGGTTCAGTGTTCCTGAAGAGCAAATAGTGGTCTGCTCTGCCTGCGGAGACCTTCAAACCTCAGGTGCTTGGTTCCTTTGGGACTATATGCCTGTGCGTTATGACAAGACTGAGAGTGGCACTGTCAAACCCACCTATGACAGCACATTAGTCATTCTCTGTGTGGTCCTTCAGGGGAAACAGTGGGATGTATTTTCACGTGCTTTCTCCTCTCTTCTCTCCCCAGATGTATTTTTATGCAGCTTATGTGTTCCAAGAGGCTGGAATTCCTCAGGACAAAATCCCATATGTTGTAATCGGCACGGGGAGCTGTGAACTGATCACATCTGTCACTTGTGTGAGACTCTTAATGCACTCTGCTGACATGCAGACTCTGTTGACAGCGAGGAGGCTCTCAATTACAAGTTTTGGATTTATACTGATTTTCATGCTTGAGGAAGCCCTTGATGCAGAGCAGCCAGGCAGTCTCAGCACTCATGCCCAGACAAGTTAACGTAGAAGTATTTTGTTAAATGCTGCATTGCCATCGCTGTCTGAAGCCTCTAAAAAGTATAACTTGCTTGCTTCGTGTCAGTATGGATAGTGGCAGAGTTCAGGCTGCAACTGGGATGTTCTCATTTCCCCCAACTCCTGCCAGCAGTCTCTTGCCTTTGACTTGCCCTTTTTTTGCTAAGAAGTGGACAGCATCCTTAAAGTAGTTGCGGAGCGAACCAGGCCCACAGTATTGAAAGAGGAAGATGGAGCAGGCAGGAAATACAAAGTTAAATATCTTGCTTTGTGTCGCTGTGTTACAGAACATGATAATAGACTACGCTGGCCGGAGGCCGCTGCTGCTGGGCGGGTACATCTTGATGGCAGGATGGGCCATTGTCTTCATGGTCGCTCTGAGCCAGCAGGTAACAAACTTTCCTGAATTATTTTAGTGGAACGGAGTTGGGCTTTGCCTTTTATTTGACTGGGGTGGTTAGTGGTGGCAAGTAAGTGCAAGTGCCCTCACTGGTTTTCCTTTGGTCTCTGTGGCTGTAGACGCAGATCAGCTGGATGCCTTATCTCAGCATGGCCTGCATTTTCGCCTATATCCTGAGCTTTGGAATCGGACCAGGTCAGTTCCCTCAGTGTTTCCGCTGAAACTTTTGGGTGCTGCAGAGGTTTGGGGATGTGTGCAAGCAGCTTATGGAAACTCTCAGACCCTCTTTAGCCACAGTACACTCAAAGGAATGAGGCAATTTCTGCCAGGAGTTTTCAACTGTTTCATGGGGGCTTGTCTTCCCTGGTAAGTCAGTGTTCTGCATGGACAGTCTGTGCCTTCCTCTGTGTCATTTCTCCTTAAAGCCATCTTCTGATGGCACTTGAAGGTGGTTCTTGTCTTAAATGGCCAACAAGGTTTTGATTTGCTTCCCAGTCCATTAGGGCTGTAGACCAGCATTTCTAAGACCAGCATTTCTAATGCTTCACTTTAACCCTAGAGACTGATGGTGACATCATCTGATTATTTACTTGCAGATAACTGGAAGCACGATTTCCAGATCTATTTGTTAGCCCACTCACGTGCATTCGCTGGGCAGAATCTGTCCCTTTTTGCAGTTGTGAGGGCAGCACACAGGCTGTGTGCGCGCAGATGTTTGCTTGGTGTGTGAGTAGATGTGAGGCTATGTTCACTTACATGAGTTTGAAGGAAGGCAAGTGAGAAAAAAACCAAGCTGCCAGTGTCACATGCCAGGTGAGTTGGCAGTAATTTCATGTCCCAGTGCCTACAGTGCCATAGGATTGAATCAATTATAAGCCCTTCTCACAACCAGGTCCTGGTGAAAATAACGCGGATTACAAAACCTTTCCTGGCAGTTCATTCTAACATGAGACAGTTTGAGTAATTAGCCAGTCCTTAATACCTAACCTTAAACTTCCCCACTGCCATTAATCTCTTATTACCACTTGTTCTGGCATTGTGGGAATAATTTACTAACTAATAATATACTGTTGCCATATACTTCATGTTGAGTTTGCTTATTAGTATGTGTTCTCTCGCTTATAATGTAACGTCAACAGCATTATTAACTTTCTTGCCATTTCTTTTTCCAGCTGGTGTAACAGGAGTTCTGCCCACAGAGGTTTTTGATCAAATGTCCCGGCCAGCTGCTTACATGATCTGTGGCTCTCTGCTCTGGTTCAACCTCTTTCTGGTCGGAACAGCCTTTCCATTCATTGTGGTGGGTTCCCAAGGCAAAGCCATCACCTGCAGCTCTGTAGTGTTTTGAGCAAGAAAAAGTCTCTGATAGTGATCAGGAAAAGAGACAGGTCCTGGAATATCACAAGCTGCAACACTGGGTCCCCATTCTATACAAAGCAAGATGGCACTGCCATGAAAAGTATCTTTAAGAGGAAAATGGTCAGAACCCCACTAAATCAATGTTCCATATGGTGATGTCTGATGTGAAGCAGGAAGCAGATTAATCTGGGGTATGGATGACCAATATTTCTCCTCTGTCCTCAGCTGAAAACAGCTGGGACTAGAGATGTGATGTAATTCTCCTAGGTCAGACCCTGACACATTCCCTAAGGTGCTTCCTGAAATGAAAGGGAGCAGAACCCCACAATATAGAATCTGTCTTATTTCCTACTGTGGGTCCCCATTCTATAGAATACGAGAGAGAGAGAAAAAGACAAGAAAGGACATTTTGAGATATTCTTTTTACTATGTCAAATCTCCAAAACTATGCTGGGGAGCTGTTGCACCCAGGCATGTGAGGGCCTCACCAGAGTGCACAGAAATACTCCCTGAGCAAAGTTAGTCCATACAGGGACTGAGATTAGCAGCCTGTTTGTTAATGTACAGAATGTCACCGACACTGTCTTGCTTTTATTCCTCTTCCTCAGAAAAGTCTAGCACATTTCTGCTACATCCCATTCCTTGTGGTCTGCATCTGCACTGCACTCTACGTTGGGTTTTTCCTTCCTGAGACAAAGGGAAAGTCCTTCCTGGAAATCTCAGAGGAGTTCAAGAGACGGAACTTCAAAGCTCAGACCCATGGAGGTTTTTATAAAGGCCCTGAAGAGATCAAATCCACCATGTTGTAGCAGAAGAAAGGAGGATGGTATCTGCAGGAAATTCAGCAATGGCTATGTTCTTTTGCAGGGTGACAAAGAGAAAAGTAGGGTTAAGGACAATATATTACTCTAAAGTTCTTAGGTTCACCCTGAAAAGTTGTACTTGAACTGATAAATCCCAACAAAGGTTTAATAATCTGTTTCTAGGTTTTAAGCAACATACACATATTTTAGAAACCATATTAGAGAGTGACAGGATAATGCCTTATTCTCTTAGCATCAAACATGCAATGCTTAGGCAAGGTTCTTCAGAATTTCTTCTGTGTTTCTCCTCCACCCAAACCATAACTTCCCGCTCAGAAGCCTTTCTTGCCTTGTGCCTGAATCTGGGCTCTCTAACACAGAAATTAATATGATTAAGTTCTGTTCTCAGACACCAGATGAAATTCTCCATACCGTGTCTTGGTGCTCATTTCTGTTATTAAGTGATTTCAAATAGACCCCTGCTTGTTGAGCAATAGTGAGCAGTTAATTATTTTCTGCTATAAAAACATGTGACAGATGGATTAGGAAGAAAGCTTCTAGTCCTTGCTAAGTGGCTTATTACACAACTGACTTTTGGGCATTGTTTTGCAGACTATTTATTCTGGGCTGGTTTTCTTCATGGGTTGTTTGTTGTCTTCCAGTCCTATGTTGTAAAGCACAAGTAATTCCCCAGCCCAATTTCTACTGCTCTGACAGATGCTTCTGGTGCATCTCGAAGGGTTTTACCGCTGCGCTCTGCTAAGGTTTGAGTGTAGTGAGAAACTCTTATGGCAGCAGCTTATTTTGGATGTGAAGATTTAGATCACAGCAGAACATTCTCTGCAGCATGTTCTTGTCATGTCCACAAAGCATATTGGAAAAGACCCAGATGTGATAGTGATTCTTTTTCACTAACCTGATCCAGGACAGGGCAACGATCCTCATTTGAAATTGTCTTTTACTGGCATCGGGTTGGCTTGTGAAGTTTCTTCCAGTTTCTTCTCAAAGTCATAATCAAGCCCTCTCTTTTCTTTTGGATTTGTCTGTATGAAAGTCACAGAACTGCTAATGGTTGAAGCAAAGTACATGTACATTTTCAAATTAATTAGTTAAAGTTTCTTTCAGTATATTTTAAAACTACATTTAAAAAAAAAAATACAGGATTTTTGAATGACAAGTCTGTAAACATTTCCAGAGTGTGTTACTGTCATGCTGGGCAGGAATGGAGCAGCACATTTATTTCTCAGAAGAGGAGTCTGTGCAAGAAATATCTTTCACTACCTAAGCTTTATAACATAGTAAAAATAAAACTAAACCTTTGTTGGTTTCTTGTTGCTGCTATTTTAGAAGTCATTCGTATACAGACATGGGCAAGAGCAGGCATCCCTGCTCTTAGACAGCACTGAGATTTTGAAATATTCAGGATCTTGAGACAAGACAATCTAAAGCTGGACTCCATGGAGCTCGGAACTGTAGAGTTGTATTTCATTTTTATAGTTTGGAGAGAGCAGTAAGAGGCAGATGGAAAGAGTAAAACAAACAGTCAAAGCAAAAAATCCTGGTACCATCATGATGGTATCAAAACGTTCTGTCATTCCTTTGGTGAGGATCAGGGAAAGGCCAGGAGAAAGAAGTGAAGAAAAGAAGACAAGGCAGTAGAGAAGATGCAGGCTAGGAAGCAGGGGATGGACTGAAGAGACTGGGCAGAGAGGCCTGGCACAGACTGCTGGCATGTACAGGTCAAAGCAGAATTGGTTAAAACTGGGAGAAGTCCTCCAGTGTCTAGAAGTCCTCACCTTGCCCACCTTTGTGCCTACTGCCATGAGCCAGTATTGTTGTGCCCTTTCCCCAGAGCCCTGGAGGACAGTGGCTGTCTGTGCCTGGCAGTATGAACCAGGCCTGTTCAGAAATACACATTTACTTGACTTCCCATGTTTCAGAGCCAGTCCTGCCAGCACATGTGTCAGAAAACACTAATTCCAACTTCCAGACTATGGCTTGAAATCAGGTGTCTTTAGACTGATTAAGCAAAGATGAACAGTGGTTACATTTTAATTGGTCTGATTGGTTACGTTTTAATTGAAGCACTTAACAAGTTGGTTAATTGTTACTGAATTAAAACACCTTCAACTGAAAAACTATTTGACACTTGTTCAGGTCCATTTTTTTATTATGTGAAGTGTTATGCAAAAATACATCTTGAAAAGTGATCCTCAGAGACTCCTAGTTCATATTATTCACTAACTGAATCACTGTATGCTGTTGGATTGATTAACAGGCATCAACACCAGAGAAAAATGGTTACTGCTGCTGTCCTCAGACAATGCTCCTCTGCTCAAGCTGCCTCTCACTTCCAGCCCAGCTGGGGCTGGGATTGTTCCAGACACCAAAGACATGCAGCATCCTAGCCTGGGGAGCTGGCAAGTGCAGCCACTCACCAGGAGAAGGAATTTCGCCCTAAGATGTTTGAATAACTTGTAAAAGTCTGTTCACAGAAGCACCTTGGAGACTGCTAGATAAAGAGACCCTTGGAGAATTATGGATGAAAGTAAAGAGTAATGTATTTATTTTACAGTCAGGATTTAAAACTGCCATTCAACTTCCCTAGCATCTCCCACACGTCATAAGGACACAGACTTGAACTTTCAGGCAATGCCCATTACTGGAGGCATTAACTAATCCCATAATTCAAGAGTTGAATGCATAGGCTTAGTCAGGTTTGGTCAAGTCAGGCTTCAGAAAGCTTTGCTGTATTGAAGCTCAAAGCAGCAGTCAGGAGCTTTTCCTTTACATGTGATAACTGATTACCCAACCTATGACTTGGGGACTCCAAGCCAGTCCACTCTAGTTTGCACCAGTCCCTGGACTTTGGATTCCATCAGCGACTTTTTTATTGTCCTTTACTCATCTTCTGCAGCTCTTACCCTCTGTCAGCTGCTACTGGAGAGCTTCTCTTCCCTAGTGACTTGGCATGACTGCACAGCCTGCCCAAATTACCTGCAGTTTCATCAGTAACCGACACAGTAATGAAAAACCAAACAGCAAGAACTTCATGAGAAACCAAAGAGAGTGTAAACACTGACAAATAATGAAATGACACGTGAAATATTATCTCAGGCTCCTCTTTCTCTATATATAGAGTGACTTTTTCCAAACTAACCAAAGAAAACGCCAGGAAAGACCTAGTCTGCAAGTGGAGATGACTACCTTTGCATTCAAGTTGGTATATGTTTATCTTTTTTCTCCCCAAATAGATTTTTTGCAGTACAATATTTTTTTCCATTCTGCTATTCTAAAAGACCTGTTGCATAAATTAAGTACAGAAAGAAAAATAAATCTGGTTAAAATAATAGCATGAGGTCATATCTGAAAGATCAAATATATTACAAGGAATTGGGTTTTTAAAAGCAAAGAAAACTGGATTTAACAGCACATTTATATTTAATATATGATACATAACAGGGGAAGACTAAACAAGGGAGTTCAGAGCACAGAAACAAAAAAAAAGCTGCATGATTTGATAGATGGAGGAAGGCTGGAAGACTGAAAAAGTTCTCCATAGTAAAAGAGTTAGGAAAAACAAAGGGTCTGAAAGGTGTAAACACCGAAGGATGGAAAGCAATCCTTTTCCAGGCAAAGAAGTATAGGAACAGATACCCAGAAAAAGATAAAGCAAAAATGTTTTTAAAAAGCAATTTTAGGATGAATATTAAGTTAAAAAAAATCTTCCTGAATTTAAAATCTGTTAGACTGGAAAAGTCACCCAAGAGATGCAACAGAAAAAGGAAGCAGTGGTGGTACAGAAGGGGGATGAGACCAAGAAACGTGCTACAGGTGCAATATAAAATTTGCACCTAGAACGGGGCTCACCGATTTTCTCGCTGGTGGGGAGTTTTGTGCTGATGGGTGGCATTCATTGCAGCTCGAGGGCTAGCAGGGATGTCTGGTAATAGAGGCTGTGCATCTCATTTCTTCCTCGTGATTTGACTAACAGGAGCTTGTTGTTGTTTAATATCTGAATATGCCAAGTACCAACTTTAATCAGAGCTGACTCCTTTGAAGCCAGCAGTGTTACAAGATGGATAAATTTGAAGCCCATTCAAGCAAAGGCATTCATCTGATTAGAAATCAGCTTGTAAATGTTGGGGGGTCATTGTTCAGCTATTGCCTTTGAAGACAGTCTGTTCCAGAGATAGAAGTGCAGCATCGTGCCACCATTGCTGGACAGGACGTCAGTCAGACACGCAGAGAGCAGCGGGGTTGGGGGTGCTGGGGTACCTGTGTATTGCAGTACTGCATCGTGGGGGGATTCTTATGCCTCCTATCAGATAGAGTTCTAAGAAAGGGTGAATAAACTATGAAACCAGGAATGCCCTTCAATCCCCAAATATTTATCTAGTCTCAGCCAAGTCACTGAACAAAATATTTAGATGAGATCACAAGTGGGAAAGGAGGAGGAAGAAGGACAAATAGAGGGAAATGCTTAATGCTTGCACATTGCACATTGCACATTGCACCACACTCCTGCAACTACTTACTCCATGGTAGTGCAGAATAACATGGCCAAAGCTGAAGAGAAAAGCACTGAAGTGTGTAACTCAGTTCTGGGAAATAGCTACGAGCTTTGTCTGTCCTCAGATTCCTCACTGTTCTGTGCTTTGGTAGCTGTGCTCTTGTATCGCACCCTGTGCTGGCTCGGCGGTGTCGGGGGGGCAGGTGCGTGGCATTGCTCAAGCTGGTAAGAGTTCCTGGAGGTGGAACAGGGCAGTTGGTGACATGTCTGAATGGCTGCACCAGCTTTGTTTGCTGTCTTTATTTCCTGCCAGAAAATGAGCTACAATCTCTTCCTCCTGGCTGTTGTCCTGGGCATTGGTGGAGCTTTCCAGTATGGGTTGCAGGTCTCCATTGTCAATTCTCCTGCTGAGGTAAGCACCTCAAAAATTTGAGCTACCAGCACGGATTTCAGTGTTCTCTTGCATCCCTGCCTCTATATGCAATCACTGACTTTTTCACTAAAGCTCTCAAAATTAGACTTATTGTGGCTTCTTGGTTCTAAGCGTAGCTGCTGTTGCTCTTGTGGTTCATGCCAGTTTAACTTCTGTCTGGTGTGACAGAGCTGGGAAAGGGGGGATGGGTGCTATCTGTAAAGTCAGCCGATTTCCCCTGACTGAGGGGGATCACTCACAGGAGACGCTCCTCTTCCCACTGCTCAGGTAGTGCTTTGGACCCTGTGCTTGGCCACACACACTTGGTCTAAGTCACTGCTTATAAGGTGCGGTAGGAGATGGAAGGACTGTAGCTGCTGAGGTCACCATTGATACCTGCGGCTGGAAAAAGAGAATTAGGAGAGGTGTTTGTCATCCTGAATGGTGTCGAGGACATCAAGCTCATACTATTACCACATTGGAAATGCTCGTCAAGGATGAGGCTGCCATGGAGGGTACGAACAGTAGGACAGAGAGACCCCAGGATGGGCCACGTCAAGGGACAAATCCTGATCTCACTGAAGGCAGTTGAAGTCAAACCTGGATTTCACCTAAGGCATCAGACAGGATGCAGCAGGCGGACAAGAGAGACAGACAGACAAGTGGGAATGGTGGGGAAGATCAGATAGCAAAACAATCAGGATTTAACATATAAATAAAGAGAAGACCAACCTGACAGTCTCTTAGTGGCACTCACAGTCGATATTTAATGTTGCTATATTTATTCTTTTATTTATTTATTGCACCTTGTTGCTGAAACATTAAGTCAAGGG
Source organism: Actenoides lindsayi (assembly GCA_025331215.1). Taxonomy (NCBI): domain Eukaryota; kingdom Metazoa; phylum Chordata; class Aves; order Coraciiformes; family Alcedinidae; genus Actenoides; species Actenoides lindsayi. Next base: position 24,865 of record WTSP01008852.1, read on the forward strand.
ATGCTAGTGGCAAAATTCCCTTTGATTTCACTGGGGCTAAGATTTCAATACGTTGATAGAAATGCATCAAAAAGCCCTGTAAGTAGGTAAGAGAACTAAAAAAGAGGTGCAATTATGCAAAAACATATTGACTGAGGCCATTGCTTTTTGTTTGTTTTTTAAAGTACATCAAAAGTTTCATCCGTGAGACCTGGCTGAAGAGACATGGCTCTTCTCCCAGTGAAGATATGATTACGTTGATGTGGTCCTTTGTTGTGTCCATTTACAGCATCGGTGGGCTTCTGGGGTCCTTGTCTGCTGGATATTTGTCTGTTAGATTCGGAAGGTAGGAATAATGATTACATTACCCTTTCTGTTTAAACTCACAATGGCAAAAATAAGGGTCTTTGTCCTGGGAGAAACACTGCTTGTGGAGTAGCACTCTGAGCAGCCCAGAGCTGCTTCAGATGAAGGATCAATGCAGTGAAGAAACAGAATAGCAAAAACTGCCAATGATAACACGGAAAACCATACCCTCTCCATAATAAATTCCAAAGCGAATGCAGTTCCGAGAAATCAGGAGGTGTGCATGCATTTTGAAGTGAATTTCATAGACAACCACTCACAAAGCTTGTTCTTCAGTGTAGATATTGGCTCCGCTAGAGGCATCAAAACCTTCAACTACTTTATCAGTCCATGACAAAGTTTTCCCTTTCGCATTTCCCATTTCCTTCACTGCAGCTGATCTCAGAAGCCAGCACGGGGTCTTTAACCAGGGCACAATTCACACCACTTCTGTCAGGCTGTGAGTGACACACGGGCAGTGTTTATGCTCACGTTAATTTAAATGGATTCCAGGAAGAAGGCCATGCTCTTTGCCAATATCCCTGCTCTGCTGAGTGCAACTCTCATGGGACTCAGCCGGCTGTGCGGATACTTTGAGATGATCATTGCTGGAAGATTATTTTCTGGAATGTGTGGAGGTAAATTAGCATTTCTAACTATGGCATTAAATAGTTGAGAGAGCAGTGACTGAGGGTCACAAAGATTTGCCAGACTGAGCATACAGATTTTTACCGAACTTTGCAGAGGGCCTGATTAATGAATGTATTTTTAACTAAGCAAGAAGAATGCAAACATAATTAAATTAATCATGTGTGATATCTCCATTCTTTTATATTTCCATCAAATCTAGTCAACTTGTGCAAAAGCCCAAACAGGCAGTATTTCAGGGGAACATGCTCACTCAATGGAAAAGTGTTATTTCTGTTGCTGCTCGCTGTCGCTGATCCTGCCTTCCGTAGCACAGCCAAGGGAATGGCTTTCAGGCTGGGCAATTCTAATTTCCAGGTGCCTCAGAAGGTTAAGTTCTGTCAGTGTGTTTGGTCCCCGAGCAGTTGGATAAAGATAATACTAACCAGCAAAACAAATGAAAAAAATAAAGAGAAAGGATAAATATTAATTCAGTGAGTAAATGGAATATATAGTATTTGTTAACTTGTGGGGTTCAAGGACCAAAGAAGGCACATAGCATCTTGAGTAGACACTGAAATATACAGTCTTGGATTAAAGGTAGGGCTGTAGGAAACACTGTAAGAGACAGCCAGCCTGCTGAAGAACAGGTTTCCCAGGGAAACATAACTGTGTAGTGAACTAGTCAGCCAAGGCGCGAGGCCACGGTGCTGGGAACACACTTCGTGTCAGGCAGACAGGGACGGTTAAACAGGCAGCGTGGTTAAAACAGTGTCTCGGAGCCTAACCCTGTGTGCTTTGCCTGTAATGGTTGTCTCCAAACCACCAGCCCTATGGGAGCCTGAGTTGCCCTGACAGTCGTTTGTCACTGCAGGTTTAGGTTTGAACATCCATCTCATGTATGCTGGCGAATGTGCCCCACGGAAGCTCCGCGGGCTGACTGCCATAACGGTTTCCACTGCCATTGCCATCGGGAAGTTTGCAGGATTTTCTCTGGGTCTCAGGTAAGGGGGTCTGAGACCTATCTAATTTATTCTGTTATTAAAATATATGCATATGTCAACGCAAGCCTATGGATAAGCAAATCAGCAGCTATTTTTAAGCATGTGTTCAGGGTTCACTAGGCAGCCAGACTGAATTAACTCAGCCCCAATTCCTGACTTAGGTGAATGGGAAACACGAATCACACAAAATATTTAATCCTGGAGAATGATGTTGCTTTCCAGCAAAGACAGATCAAAATACAGCTAATCAAACCCTTGAACAGAGAGAGAGCTGCCAGGACACGCACCAGGGGACCACCCTGTGCCTGCGCGTGCTGACCTGGCCAGCACACATCATAGCTCAGCTCCTCTCACTCTGCTGGTTTTGTTTCAGAGAAGTTCTTGGAGTAGATGCTCTCTGGCCTATTCTCATGTCAGCCAACGCAATTCCCGCCCTCATTCAGCTTCTCACCCTCCCCTTCTTCCCAGACTCTCCCCGCTACCTGCTCATTGACAAAAAGGACAAGGAGGGGTGCACCAAAGGTAAGGAAATTGGCAACAAAGCATTGACTTTAGAAAAAAGTGGAAAATACAGAAAGCTCCACGTGAGCCTGGAAGAGACTTACAATTAGGAAAAAGACTCTCGGTCTTTTGGCCCCAAACCCACTTTCAGGTTTAATGAAAGACATCCTTTTCTGTTCTGGTATTAGTGCTCTCTCTTGGCACTAGTATTTCCCTTACCCTCTGCCAGGATCCTCTGAGGGATGCTGTCCCACAGAGCTTGTATTTCCATCCTTACAGATTCTGCCCTGAACAGTCAGGGTGTGGATATGATCCCTTCTGGCTCTGTGTAAGAAAGGGATGCTCTTTATTGCCATGCCACAGCTATAAGCATTCCAGCTCTTCAGTAACTCTGACAGCAACCACTGACACACAGAGAAATAGCCATTGTGGGCGTTTAGCTGTCAAAAGAGAGAACTCTTTAGGTGCAGACTTATTTTTTAATGTAGGAGTCATTTTTCCTTGTCTTGTTTTAGCAGGTGGGTACTTGGGGAGGGATTGGTAAGAATTTAGGTGTGATTTACATTGAAACACTGTAAGCAGCCAAAGGTAAGATTTATGGGTAAAAAAAAAATAAAATAGCAATGAACTGGGTTTGTGCCTGATCTGAACCTGGATCTCTACAAACTTCACACAAGAAAAGAGCCTGAAGCTCAAATAAGACACTCTGCAAGGGAGGAAGTAATCCTCTGAATTCATATCCGTGCTGGTGAGCTTGGACCAGGAGTCATCTTCTTCCTTCCTCTCCTTCCAGCTGTGAAGCAGCTCTGGGGTGACGGTGACCATATGGCAGAAATAGATGACATGATGGCAGAGCAAGAAGCCATCCGTGGGGAGAAGGCTAAGAGTGTCTGTGACCTTTTCCGTGACAAAGCTGTCCGCTGGCAGCTCATCACTCTCTTCCTTGTCTCCTCATGCATGCAGTTAATTGGTGCCAATATGGTACGTGTGCTGCTTTGCTCTGCTTTCTAGATTGCTCACCGTTTCTTGGCAAGATGTAAGCTCTGCAACAGGCAGTAAAATGCTGACTGCAACAGAAGCTATAAGGAGGGGATCTGCTGTTACTGTTTATTATAATCTTTTCCCATGAAAGTCTGGGACCGGGACTAAGTCAAGAGCTGTGTTTTAGCAGTTATCTGAAGGCATCTCTATGGATTACCCTGTTATGATAAAAGAATGGAAGGGGATAAAATAAACTCAAAAATACAGAACAAGTATTTATACTGGGTCTCTGAACTCCAGAACGCACTGCCCAAAACTGCTCAGCCATTTCAGTACCAACTGAGTCAGGTTTGTAACTGACAGTGCGTTTCTCTACGCTTACCTTTCTGAGTTTCCTCCTAAAGCCTTTAACGTTGCACTTTATCAGATCATAGACAATTACAACATCCCAGTAAAATATGTGATAGTTACTCTCACATAGTTTTCTCTGGAAACATCTCTGTCTGTGTTTCAGTAGGTAGTGATGACTATTGGAATAGTTATTGTATAAAATGAGCTTATAGTAAAAGCATAAAAGTTGCAAAATCCAGATAAATTTTGCAAATTCAGAAAGACTTCAAGATTCCTAAGAACCTTTTCTTTCCCCACTAATGCAGCAGTAACTATACCATAAAGGACCAGTGGAAACTGAACATGTTAACCGTGGAATTTCTTATGCTTTAGGAGTGCTCATATCCAGAAAAACAGTGACTATCAAAATCACTGCAATGGCTTAAAGATTATGTAGAAACATCATTTAAATCATTTGCTTAGTATGTACTGTCCACATTTGTGTATGCTCCTCATCCAAAGTACATGAGACACTAAAACATGTGAAAGATGCCAGAATTATAACTTGTAACTTAAGACAAAGTCAGTGCTAAAAGCAAGACAGAAAAGTAAGAAAAAGGCTGTATTTGTTACTGAGTTCAAGACAGAGCTGTTAGTAAAAGCTTTTCTGCAAGAATAAGCCTTGTGAAATCATTGAGAAAGTTACTGAAATCAAGAAGGTTTTCTCTTCTGTTAAGGCCTGATTAGTTAGGTTCTGTCCAAAGAGACAGAAGCTAGTGTAAACATGGCCCCATGGGTACAGCTGTCACGTATCTCTCTTCTTTCCAGGTATACTTTTATGCATACAGTGTCTTTATAAAGGCTGGAATCCCCCCTGATCAAACCCACTATGTCTCCCTGGGAGTTGGGATCACCGAGATCCTCACCACAGTTCTGTGTGTAAGTGGCTCTTCAGCTGAATTTCATTCTACTGTAATGTGTGGTTCATTTCAATCCTTAGAACCACCGCAAATGGAGACTCAGGGATCAAACTTCTGCAAAACAATCAACCGTAGTACTTTGCACCAGTCACACAAAATCATCTACACACGTATTCAGTTTATGAGAGGATAGGAGAGTCCCTCAAAACCATGACCAAGCCTGAGCCAGGCTTGGGAGTCCCAATCCTCCCCTATAGGAAGAGCAGATGACAGTCCCGGTGTCCACTTGTCAGTAGAACTGACAGCTGTAGGATTCATGCAACTAACAGTGCAGGCATTTCCACACTGCTGTCCTCCCTGGCTGGCCTTTGCCTGCAGACTGCCACCTCAAGCCTCCTCTGCCTGGGCAATGCACCCTGTAGCCTTGCACCTTCCCACCTTCCCCCCTTCCTGCAGCTCCTGGTCCTGTTCAGTCTCCCCAGATGCCTTTACCAGAAGAGGTACCACATCCTAGTCCCTGACTCTTCAGATATGCCCTACCTGGCTGGTGAAGGCAGCTACTGGTGCAGCCCACCAGTGCCAGTCATTAAGGTCTGTGCTTTGGAGCTGACAGCATGTCCTTCTGGTTGCAGGGTTTCCTAATTGAGCGTGCAGGGAGGAAGACACTGCTGTGGAGAAGCTACACAGTTATGGCCTTGGCTTTAGGGCTCCTCACAGTCACGCTTTCACTACAGGTAAGACCCCACTTACTCATTAGAGCTGTGTCCTGTCCTCACAAATTATTGTCTGGCGGGTACCGTTACTATTTCCTTCCCCCTAAATCACTTTTTAGTGGGAGTAGAAAAATCGTGGGGGAATAACTGTCATACTAAGAGAGGTCTGTTCCCAGTCACCTACCTGCAGATTAAAGCCAATAGCTTTGTACAGCCGTGCTCACTGCCAAGACTACCTCCTTGTGAAGTTTCTGGAAGTAAACAGATGTATGTTTAACATTGCCATACTTAGCAGTGATGAATGTTTCTAATGGAGCTGGATAAATACAATTTTAATTTCTGATTTTATTTGCTTTTCATTTCCTACCATAGGATTCCGTGTCCTGGGTGCCGTACTGCTCTGTTGCACTCATCTTTATTTTCATCATGTGCTTTGGCATTGGGCCAGGTTGGTATTTCTATTAGAATGGTTTCATATGCTCATTCCTTCCTCACCGCAGCCTTTAGGAGAGGTGCCAGGCATAGCTGTTCCACAGTTAGTGTGAATCCCTACTCCTGGTTCAGCACAGAGGTAGATGTTCCCCTCCATACTGTGGTAGGAGGTAAACTTCATTTCATATTGCATTCCTACCTGCCTTCTTCCTGAAGAGCCAAGCAGCACCTCAAGCACTTCCAGGTCAGTTAAAATCATTAATTTATGTAACAATATGAAGTGTGAGTTACAGAAGCATCTTGCAAAATTTCTTACCTTTTTCTAACATTTTTTTCAGCTGGAGTATTATGCCCCTTAGTCACAGAAATATTTATTCAGTCCTACAGACCAGCTGCTTACGTTTTTAATGGTGCTGTAAACTGGATCCAACTCTTCACCCTTGGACTTCTGTTCCCTTTCATAGTGGTAAGCAAAGTAGGGTGTTTTGTTTTGGTTCAGAGGAGGCTAGACCCTCCTTGAGCCCAGAGCACACTTCTCTTTTTCAACACCTGATGCGAAGGAGAGAGCCCAGACTAGCTGCAGTTGTGATGGCCTCTTTCTTTTCACCCTGATATCTAGTGGAAGCGTAGCAAACCAACAGACAAAATGCTGCTAACTCTACACACAGTCAGAGTGTGACACTGGCACACACAGAAGCAGTGACAGAGGTACCAATGCTGTCAGATGTGATTTATATGTCATGAGGGGCTCCCTTCTTTTCCCCCCTTGTCCTGTATGTGCATCTTCTCTGGGGCTAATGTCACAAACAGGCAGTCCCTGAGATCTCACCTGCATTAGGAAGTAGCAGGAAACTAAAAGCCTTTGCAGTTTGGGGCTGTGTGAGGAGGGACAAAGCCAACACACCATGTACCTTCCCCAGCTGAGCACTGACTGAGAAGGACAGGGCAGAAAGGAAGAGTAACTGAAACCCAGCACTTCTCTGGATTGTCAAGCAATGCCATCCAATGTCTGCTGAGCACACAGCTTTCCCCCTTAAGACAGGAAAGGGGAATCAGCTCATTGTACCACTCAGTGCATTGCCCAGGTGGCTGCTAGCACGATTTACATCAGTTGAGTCCCTCTCCAAGTTTTTTAGTAAATACAAGCCCAGAAGCTCCGTATCATAAGAGAAAGAAATCTAGATCAATTTATATCAACACATTCTGTCTCTTTTTCTGTAGGAAGCTCTTGGTAGTTTCTGTTTCATCATTTTCCTGTCATACTGTGTGTCCATGGCTATCTATGTCTTCCTGGTGATGCCAGAGACCAAAGGAAAGACAATGCTGCAAGTCATGGAGGAGTTCAACCGCCTGAACTACCATGGAAAGAAGAGACAGACAGACATACAGCGGAGTAACTGCTCAGTGATGATTGTTACTAGACTTTAATAACAAACTCTCCACTCCATATTTTGGACTTTTATTACTGTAGTGCCCAGAAGCCTCACTAAGCAAGAGAGAACCCACTGCTGCAAAAGCAGCATTAATATGTATTTGAAAAGAATCATCTGCTGTGCAGGGTGCAGGATGAAGTTGGTGGTTCTCTCAGCTGCTGAAGTATGAGCTGAATTAAATCCTCTGCAGAAAACAAATAAACATAATGTCTAAAGAAATAAGATCTTTGTCAGTCCCTGCAAGTTAGTGGCTGTGTAAACTGAAAACACAGAATCTGCTATTTTTCTCACCAAAACCAGGACCCCACAGTTACTGGTGGAAATGGGTGTGGAAGGTTCAGATATAGAGCATACCTGTAAAACTGAGAGAAAAAGAGAACAGAGCTTTCACCTTGAAATTATCTGCTCCTATTAACAAGTCAGTGCTGCTGGGATTTCCCAGAGGAGGAGCTTCAGTCCAGACGAAAAGCTCTTTAATTCGTTGAAAGAAGAGTACCTTGCCTATCAGTAAACAGAATCAGTGTGCAGTGTTTCCCCCACTTGCAATCAGACTTGAAAGCAACTACATGATATAGGGGCAATAAGGACTTCCCTGAGGAGCTTACGACCACCATTCTGTGACCTGAAGCATGGTCTTCATAATAAGGTACATTGCCTAGATTTTAGTGATTCTTCTGTTGGGCCAAACAAGGACAGGTCAGCACTGAAAGAAAGCATGAGCAAAGAAAGCAGAGCTGCAGGAAATTATGAGTGGGCTATCCACAGAGAAGGGCAGGGTCTCCTTCTTCCTTAGCAATACCTTGAGGATTTAAAAAGTCTTTATTTGTTATGGTCTTTCTCAACCTTACTGGTTCACAGTGAGTAAGTTTTTAGTGTCTTACAAGACACTAAAAACTCATTTATTTATACGTGTCTTTCTACAGTGTGATCTTATCCAGCATGCCTGACTTCTTCCCTTCTTCCCTCCTACTGGTAAATACTGTCTGCAAGAGGGAAAGGGTGGTAAATCATTAATGCTGCCATAGACTGGCATGGATTGGGAATAAAGGTTAAAGAAGGACTTGTGAATCTGAAGTGTATCTTTGATTTCCAGGATCACAAAAGTGCAACACATGGCATCTTTGACAACAAAATTCCTCCAAGCCAAGGTGAGCTAAGTACTGGCTCTAGGATAAGCAGGGTTCTTATGTTCAGATCCTAGGTGGAAAGACTCTTCCTGTCCTCTTCTTTAAGAAAATAAATAAGAACTATAAGTCTTGGTTTTTTCCATATTAGTGCACTGAACAAAAGTGTGAGGTGAGATAGAAATGAGACAGCAGCCTCAGGATTCTGGGAGAAACACAGACAACAGGAGAACAGGGCTCTGCAGGGGCTGTTCCATCAACCAGATGTTAAAATCTAGCCACAGAGTGTTTAGAAACCCCTCCAGAAAGACCCAGAGCTGCCATGCATGTCCTTCCTTCCAGGAGCCAAGCTTCCCACCCTCAGCTCAAAGAACAAATCCTTCTTTCCCCTCTAGTTCCTTTAGGCTCATCTGCTCCTTGCCCATGGCCCCACTCTAAGGTGCCTGAACCCTGCTGTCTAGGTCTAGCAAAATGGTTTGCTGTTAGTCCAGCAGAATCCCTCTGACAGAGAAACAAAAATAAAAATGGACTTGCAAGGGACAGTACAGCATGAAAAAGTCTGGAAATAGAGATATGAAATTCAAATTTGATACGGGACACAGAATTGAAAAGGAAAGTGAAGAGACTGGAGATTGAGAGAAGGAATTTTTAATGAGCAAGAGAAAACCTAAATAAAGGCAGGGATTTTTGCAGTAGTAACTGAGGAGAAGGGTAGATTCCGGGGTGTTTTAGATGAGGAAGTGGTACCATTCTGTGGAGTCTGTGCTGAGAGGAGAAGGAAAGAAATTCACAACTACAGCTGATGTGCATGTGATGAAGATTTCAGGAACAATAAAAATTGAATGGCAGAAAGAAGAATTCAGCTTGAATTATTTCACTGTGCTGATGTGCAACAAGACACCCGAGCAGAGGGTTTAGAGAGAGCATTACTGGCACGTCCAGCAGGAGAAAGGTCAAGGCATGACTCAGCAAGCTCACCCTGTGCTGCAGAGCACAGAGCTCACAGGACAGTGTGAGGCTACAGCACAACAGTGTGAGTTGCTGCAACATGAAAACCACACTGTAGGAGGACTGTCAGTGCTTCCATAATGCTCCTGAGCAAAGCTTCTGTTGCCTTCAGAACTGTAACCTCATATTCTCACCTCTCCTTTCGGCACTAAACGTAGTTAAATCTTTCTAGCATAGGGTGAACTACGTTGTATTCAGTGTAGTACAAAATTTTACATGTAATACATAGAAGCCTGAAGGAAGCAAGAATTAACTTACACTCTTTGTAAATAGTCAAGTCTTTAGCTGATTCAACCCCTTTTTTTTTTTAAAGGTGAAAAGTATCTTTTAAATCAATTCTCAAGAAAGAACAGAATGAGCATCTGCCCTAGCACACAGTAGGCCATGTCCATTCTCACAGAGAGGTAAGAGTGAGGCTTCTCAGTGGTTCTGCAAACAGTGTGACCCTCCATAAAGAACTGGAGGTTCGCAAGGACCCAATGTGCCAATAGTCAGATGCTTCATGTCCTGCAGCTGGGAAATTGTTCAAATCACTTCAAGCAATTGAAAATCTCACAGCATGCAAGAAGAGGCATTGCAAATCAGCTACAATACTAAGTGGCTTATCTCCGTAATAGGCTGGAGAGGAGGAATCACTCTCTGCCTAGGCTGCTTGTCAGGGAGGTGAAGAGACTCTGCTCCCCTAAAGGAAAGATGGTAGCACCATCTGACTCCTCAGCCAGCAGGAACATGCAGTCATTTGAGCAGTATGAGTAAGGGGGATCACTCCAAATACAAGAAGGATAAACATTTACCAGTGTCGTAATGAGCTTGGCATATCTGGGTCTTAGAATAATTAAACCAGCAAGAAGAGGCCTTGGCCAATGTTGGAGGAGAACAAAATTCACCAAAAGCCGCATAGTTAGAATTTAACTTGTGTGCTATGATCCCAATTTCTTATAATCTAAGCATAGAAAACATATCTGTCCTCTGACAGACCTGACAAGGGCTCTCAGAGCAGGCAGGTTTTCAAGAGGAAATGGCTGGTTTCCTCTCAGACCTGGTGAGTATCTACCTTCTTGTCTCCTAGCCCTAGTTACTAACAGTAGCAGGATCTTTAAAGATTGCAGCATAGGGAATCAAACCATCTTTCTTGTACTAAAAGTGAGCAATAGAGCAAATGCTTGGAACAACACAGATTCAGCACTAAGACTGACTACACAGCATCTCCAGAAAATAGATTAGAAATACAAAAGGCTGAGAGGTTTAAAAGAGGACCTGAAAAAACAGGAAAAACTAGACATTTTGAGGAAGATAGAGAAAGTATTGGCAATGAAAAAGACAAAACAGAAAAAAACCCTCCCACTCTACTGCCCTGCACTCTCAAGGATATTTGAGGATGCTGGTTTAGTGTGACCTGACTAAATGCCTGAAAACAGAGGTGCTTGTGAAGCATGCTCTAGAATCTAGTGTACATTATGGAAACAGAGCATTTCAAATAGGAGTCTTTCAAGTAGGGATTCTAAAAATGCAATTTCCTATGGGGATAATAAAAGTGAAATGTAAAAAAAAAAAAAAATACTTGATTAATCTCTGGAAACTGGTGAACAATGTCTCTGAAAAGGCAAAGTTGAAGAAAAAAAGGATATTTGAGAAAAATGTAACTTCTTACTAATATAAAAACAAGCACAAACTATCTGAACAAGGCTTTTATGATTTTATCTTTTATATCTGTGGCTAGGAGAACTAACAGAATTAGAGACTTCATCTTTTCAGGCTGCTAATAACCAAGAGAGGAACATAAAGGAACGTGCAGAGTTGTATCTTAAGAATTTCCCTTTAATTTTGCTTGATTGTTGCAAAATTCAAAATGGGGTTTTGCATTTTAAAAGCTTCTTTATCACAGAAACGTGAAGATATAAGATCTAATAAATATCCCATGGTCTGAAAGCCATGCTGGTATCAGGAACTTAAAATGTGTTTCATTGTCTTTGGCAGGTTCAATACCGGAAGCTATTGCTAATGATTGTGGTGCTAGGGATTGGTGGGACCCACCTGTCTGGTTTTCAAATGTCTGTCATCAATTACACTTCTCCGGTAAGCAAGGCATTCATAAAATCACATCTGTGGCTGCTCTTCATGGGACTAGGCCTTACACTTTGAAGATGCTCTGAAAAATCTGTTAGGAGTTGCTCCATGAGTTTATTCCCAGCTCTTTCCAATAGGCCAGTCCACAAGCAAAGGACACAATGAGTTTGTGTCATTGTTAGGAGCTGTGCTCCAAAGACAACTTGCCACAGAGCTGTGTGGAAACAACACATTGAAACACACTCCTTAGAGGTTATGCTGTGGAGAAAAAAATTAAAAACTAACCGATTGAGTCTCAACCTTCAGTTCAGCCCTTTTTGTATTCACTACCTGCAAAAAAAACCCATTTGCATTTCACTAGACTCAATAAAAGGTCCCAGTATTTTGGTGCAGGAGAGACAGGCTTCAACAGACTGAAGGGTATAATTAATTTTCAAAAGATTCTCCTACTCTGTCAGGCTGTATGAGAGGAAACAGCAATCCTTCTTTGCAAACCAGTGTCCCATTGTCACGCTTTTAGTAATGACTGTTAATCTATTTTTTTTTTAAGTCGTAAACTTTACGAAGAACTGTTGTGATTAGTGCCTTAGTGGAATGAAAGTCTCTTTTCCTGTCCCAGTACATTCAGAAGTTTATCAACGAGACTTGGCTGGAGCGCTACGGTTCTGTGCTGCATCAGGAGACACTCACACTACTGTGGTCCTTCATCGTGTCTATCTACTGTGTAGGTGGGATGACAGGGTGTCTGTGTAGTGGGTACCTGACGGCAAAATATGGAAAGTAAGTATATTTCCCAACAGCTCACTAATCAGAGCTGCAACGAAGGAAGCAATTCAATATCACTCATCTGTAAGATGTCCTATAAGCAGTGGATTTAAATATGGCCATGGCTTGGTCTGTAAATCCAGAGCAGAACAGGCAGACATTAGTCAAAGCCGGAAAAATAAAACATGGGTCATACCCACATGTTGTTTGCTGTTTCAGGAAGAAATGTCTACTGTTCAGCGACGTGGTCCTAATAATAGCCACGCTGAATACTGGCTTCAGTAGGAGAGCCAAGTCTTTTGAGATGATCCTGATTGGGCGCTTCCTCGAGGGCATCAGTGCTGGTAGGACTCCCCACTACTCCATGTTAATGTGACTTCCTTGGGGTGGATACAGAAATCTTCCTGCTGGGAGTACCTGGGCGTGCACAGTAACCCCAGCGGAACAAGGAACAGATTAAGAAAAGGTAAGATGAGCTGTCCTTTGCCTTCAAGAGGTCTTGTTAACAGAGAGTTCTGATGGATTAGCTAAACATCTTGCTTAAAATAAAAGGTACATTTTCAGCCTATTACTGTGGAGAATATGTAGCAAACAGTTCAGAAGAGAAAGAGGAGAGCTATCTCTAGCTGAAGTTGAAATGGAAGGGGATCCTCCCTCTTCTTTTCTATAGCTTTAGCTCTCTCGTGTCTTCTTCACTGTAGGAATAAATATAAATGCCCATGTTCAGTATGCTGGAGAGATCTCACCTAAGAAGTTACGTGGATTTGTTAATGTGACCTCCTCCGTGTTTCTTGCACTAGGAAAAGCTGTAGCAAGAATTCTTGGATTACGGTACTTGCGCTACTCCTTCTCATCCTATTTTCTATTTATTTGTCTTCTGTATGGCCAGGAAGTGTTGTTCTCCCAATCCTAGAAACAGACATACACTGAGGGTGTCTATGCATCTACCCCATACTAGTCACTGAAGTTCCCATGTCATTCACTGGGGAGAGATAGTCCCTTCTCTTGAGAAAGGATGAATCCACCTCTGGAGGTGCAGACTCTCTGCTGAAGTTAATAAGAAAAGATTCTATGTAAACACTCTTAGTAAACTTCTGAGATCTGAAATCTCTGCTAATTTCTTTATTACCTCATGAAGAATTACAGTATTGGTTCAGAGGGCTGCTGTGGGAATACTCAAACTCCACTGATCTTTAAAAGATATTCAAATGACAAGAAAAATCTCAGTCTTTCAGTAGAAATGAAATATTTGTTTGTTTTCCTTTCTGTAGCCTAAACATCACCTATTTCAATTTATCTTTTCAAGGTCTGTATGTATATTGTGCATCTTCAGCTAGTCTAGAATAAGAAAATACCAAATTAGTTATAGACTGTAATTGTGCTGGACTATAAACACACTCTAATGTGCTTTCATAGAGATCTTTTAGGAACTGAAGACACATGGAATGTGCTGTTGTCCTTCTCTGGCTTGGTGGCTTTGATTCAGCTGCTCTTGTTGCCATTCTTTCCCGAGTCCCCTCCCTATCTCTTGATGCAAAAAGGAGACAAGGCTGGTTGCTTGAAAGGTAAAATAAAACTTTAGATCCTTAATTTGTTAAAGCGTAACTCTTGGGAAAGCAAAGGTAATAGAAGGAATCAGCTTTTCTACTAGCCAACTACAGATTTCTCGATAATTACATGACTGAAGTCCTCCGGACAGCAAAGTCATCAGAAATATTTAAGATCTACTCCTAAATACTACAGCAAGTTGAAAGCCATTTTCCAGTGAAGTCTCAGCATGTTCCAGTAAAGCATTGTTGTAGTTCTTTGCACAGTGACTAATGAATCAAAGCATGGCCTGAACTGCAAATGTTTAATGTTATTAAAAGCTGAAAACAGAACTTCAAGTGGATCAGATGATAGAGGAGTATACCTCATTCTGTATCTTCTGTAGCCATGAAGCAACTCTGGGGAGAAAGGAATTATCACACAGAATTTGATGACATGATGAAGGAAAAGGCTGTAACAAAAGGCACCAAAATCATGAATGTCCTAGAGGTGCTGAAGGAACCATCCGTGTATCGGCAGCTGAGTACCATGCTCCTCCTTTTACTGAGTCTACAGCTCTGTGGACTGAGTGCAGTTGAGTATACCCCGGTTCCATACTTAGAGCGACTATTAAGTAACCAAAGTGCCACGATTCTGATGTGTCACTTTCCTCTGGATCTCTATTATTCCTCCTCACACAGAGCCCACTGTCTGGGAAGATCTGTGGTATCATCACCAGTATTCTTCATACGTTTAAGGGAGCTTCTCAGGTGGAATACAAGAGATCCAACTCAGCTTACGTTCTCCCAAGGGCACTGTTGCCTTCATTCCTCTGGTAGTATTACCAAAGACTCTGTAAGAGAAAGGGTTACAGACACCCTAAGTCTTGCCACAACCCAGAGATCTATTTATCTAGACTTCCAGCTCCACTTTCTTTGAGTAACATCTTTTTCCCATGTCTTACAATCCTTTCAACTCCTCTTTTTTAGTTCTAGACTTTTAAATCTCTTTGCTTTACCTCCATTAACCTTTTGATTTTTCAAATCTCAAGCAGATGTGCAGCCTCCACTAAGCCACAATAATGTCCGGCTGCCTTCGCAGCGATGGCAATCTAGTTCTAAGTGATGCTGGATAAGCACATATCACAACTATTGACCACGCTTCATTCTAAAAATGTTTCTTATTTCGCAGATCATCTTTTACACCACAGACATTTTTCAGACAGCCAACCTGCAGGAAAGCATAATCCCATATGTATCTCTAGGAGTTGCAGCCTCTGAGCTCATCTCTGTCATCTTCTGTGTAAGTCAGACCTTTCTGGGGCTTTAAGAGTTAAAGTACATGTGAGTTGAGTCTAATCTTCCTTAAAGAAAATGAATTTTCTCCTTATTAACTAAAGAATTTTTCTGTGGTACTGCATAAGCCTGTAAAGTGGTTGTTACCATCTGCTCCAAATTATGTCCCACCTCTAAGAGCTTTCTTCCCATCCTAGTTCTTCATAACTCCTTATATAAATGCCTCTGTTATTTCTGCAGGTATAAATGAAATGTAATTCAAACATAAATATGTATACTTATTTTGATTTTGCCATTCTTCCAGTGATATGCTTTTTTTTTTTTTACTCTTCAGAGCTCCATTATCGATCGTTTTGGACGCCGGCTGCTCCTGTGGGGAGGTTATTTGCTGATGGCACTGATGCTGGTGTTGCTTGAAACAAGCCTTCTACTGAGTGTAAGCAAATGTCTCTCTTTGAGTGGACCTGCACCAGAATTCTTTGTGCAGGATGGCAGACAGACAGCCTTAGCTTTCATGTCCAAACTAGCAGGTCAGAGTATTTTCTGAATATAAACTCTTAGTCCCTCTGCAAGGTTTTCTTTGTCCTGCTTTGTAGCTCATCTTTTTTAAGCAGGCTTTCAAACAGCCATTGAAAAACATTTTGTACAGTCATTGGCCTGGCACAACTTTTTTCCACCTCTCTGCCTGCCTGACTTCTCCAAACCTCACCTGCGTCTTGTTCTGCTGTCCTTTAAATCCCTAATGAGCATCCTTGCTGTCACCTTTCCCACTTGCTATCCCATGCCTCCTGCAGCAGAAGCAGCATGTACTGACCCTTCCAACAACCACCGATTCCCACCTTTGGTACAAGTAATCTAGCTACATAGTGCAGCTCTCCAGCTACTTCCAGTCAGGATAGTGGGAAGTACTGAGGTGTCGTGGCTTCAGCAGTGCCAGTGTTTTGAACTGCATTGCAATCTCAGTCTCAGCCCATAAACCTTCAGCTTCTTTCACTTTCATAGATATTCTCTGGTTCACAGAGATGTAAACATTTCTCTGAAGTTGTCTCATTCAATCAGACAATCAGGTCCCATCAGTAACAACTTTCCCCGTGCTATAATTAGCTTGGAACTTGTTACTTGTTTTTCAGACCAGAGCGCAGTTCAGCTCACCTCTATAGATATGACCCTGCAGGCTACTTTTGGCATTTCCCCCATATTCAGTACAGAAAGATAAGTAGTTTTAGTGAGCATCTGTTACAGAGCTCAGTGTCATGGGCTTTTTCATAAATATTGCTTCCCCTGTATGTTTGGATCTGCTGTGCTACAGCTATAGAATTAGCTTTCATTCTCTTCCCTCCTTTTGCCTTTGTCCAGGATCAGTTCCTCTGGATGCGTTACTGCAGTGTTATTCTCATCTTTTTATTCATCATTGCTTATGGAATAGGGCCAGGTGAGTACAACAATAAAAGCAACAGCAGGAAACCTTGGACCGCATGGATAAGTACAGGCCATGAATATATGGAAGTACCACAGGATTGTGTGAATATACCTTTGAAAATCAACAGCTTAGTTTGGACAGAAATTGAGAGAGTCCAAACTTTTTATGAATTAATGACCGAAGAAACAATTTCTTTAACAAATTATTTGAAATGATTCAGACACTGATGAATCAGGACCCTATTTCCTCTCACTGGATTACAGGTTCAAGCCAAAAAAATGCTTGTTAATCAATTCACTAGTACTTGTTTTGGAGGGTATGAATGCTGTTCAGTGCATACAGGCTCAACTGGTCCAGCTCTTGTCTTGGCCAAAGGGCAGAGATAGCCTCTTCTAAAATATTGTTCTTCTCAGCTCACCTGTAATATCCCACTCTGTTAAAGAATGAGACCTGACAACACACACTGTATCTCTCAGCATCACCCTGTCCTTTCTCATCCTCCCTTAATGTCACTCTGAATCACCTACATCAGTAATGCCAGAACAAAACTTACAGCTGTCTATTCAGATCTTACCTACTTAAGACCTGGTTCCCTGACTAAACATTACTTTTAGTTATTACGGTCCCCAGAGTCAAATGGCAGCCATCATTATTGTCAGGGCTGTATTTGAGCACCACGAATGTCTTCAAAACCTAGCAGATTTCCCACGGTAGCAGAACCCAGGTGTCTCTGGGCCCTTCATCTCTGTATTTTATACATCCTATGTGGGTAGAAACTGCACCTCAGGGATGTCCATCTCTCTCCATGGACCACAGGGGAAGTCCATAGGGGAATTCAGATAGAGATGGCCGTGCTGCCCAAGTTTAGATCATCTCACTGTAGCCTGACTTACTGGGACTTTGTTTGACCAGTGATACCAGTTCACTCACTTTGAGGGGAACTGTTAACTACGACAATGTTTCTGTTGCTTGTTTATGGTTTTTCCTCAGCTGGAGCCGTGGCATCTGTCATGAATGAAATCTTCACCCTCTCAACAAGGTCTTCTGCTTTTGTAATTGGTGGAATCGTCATTTGGCTAGGCCTCACCTTCACTGGAATGATCTTCCCCTTTGCTGTCGTATGTAATTTGAGTCAAATCTTCCCTTTGCCTTTATCAATTTAAACTGGTTTTCTAAGCTGGTCTGGACAGGGAGGAGGATGAAATGCCTCACAGATCATCAAAGCTGTGAATCCTTTATTGCTACTGGCATATGGAGACCATTTATGTAAAATACTTCCCTAGACTTCATCATCTGCTGCCTCAAAAATAGACTGAAGAGATAAATAAATATTCCTTCTGTAAAACAAATGTATTCTTTATTTCACAGGGACAAATCAACACTTCAAAAATCTATGGGGGCAAGTCTTGTCAGGGAAACCACTCATCTTATTCTGTTTTTATCTCCAGATGTTTCTTGGTCCTTTTTGCTTCCTCATCTTCATTGCTGTCCTGGTTGTTTCCGCGGTTCTCATCTACCTGTTCCTCCCAGAAACAAAAGGGAAGTCCACCTCTGAAATCACAGAAGAATTCCTAACACGCCAATTTAAGAAGAAACGTCATCAGACTGCAGAGAAGAATGCTACTGAAGAAAAGACATTCTGCACCAAGCTCTGATAGGCCACCATAAGCAACTTCCACTGACAAAAAGCCCTGTCTCAAAATTGAACTGAAAGCTAAAGGTTAACATGGACTTTTCTCAGTAAAATGTAATCCAAAAAGAAATCCACAGAAAGTTTGACATTAAGTAGTCCTATTTTATATCACTATTTGCTTTTCATGGTGAGAGACGATGGCTCCTTTCTAGGACACCTCTGTAGCAGGCAGACATCAGTAATCACAGATACTTCTCAGAACTGGCATATGGAAAATATTTTCAGGCATAACACATCAATTTTATTTCAGGTCTTTCTCCTTTGCTATCATTTTAAAGAAACAGGATTTGTCTCTGTATTTGTTACTTTGTAAGAAAGCTCTGCTCAGGATTAAGAGCAGGATGAAGAAGGAAAGAAACATAAACATAGTACTTGCAAACAATTTTCATGTAATGTCTTTATGATACAACATTCTAAAGAACTTAGTATTGACATGAACAAATACCGGGTAGAATAACAAAATTTGTTCAGTTTTCTTGAGTTGACATCAAATAACTGCATGTCCTGGTTGTCTCTATGATGACAGTCAGGCACCAGCCCCAGTCCCTGGACATTTGGTACAGAAGAACTCTCACCTGCATCCTCTGGAGCAAACCAACTGCACCCTCCATACATATCAGTTGTAGCAAAACCTGGAGCAAGTGTTTTTGTAGTGTAAGCAGCACATTTAGCCTTGTTCTGGGTACCTCATGGATGGCACCAGGGTTAACAAACACACAGGCACTGCTGAGAGCTAGGGGGCCAGAGCCCTGGACTGAGACCGGGATTCAGGCAATTTGAGACAGTACTGAGAGAGCAGACACTCTGAAAATTCAGGCCATTTTGTAAATAACTGCTCCAAAACCAAAAAGCAGAAGCTGTGGTAGCCAATGTCTGCTAGCCACTTACTGGCCTAGGACACACTGAGCTCCACCAGCACACATCAGCATCCATGCTGCTCCCCAGCACTCAGGCACTGCTGCTGGTCAAGAGCTGTTAATCCTGCTGACCACTGCAGCATTTAATCACTTCACCCCCAAACTCTTCTACCTTTGTATAGGATGATCACTTGTTTTTCCATTTTCTGTCACAGTCACAAACAGTATACCATGCCTCCTGGTTGGTAGGACTGTAAGTCCTATCTTTCTGCAGTTTAACCATTCATATTGATGATCATTATGCTGGAGCACTGAATCAGGGTTGAGTTTTAGGGAGTTTCCTATTATAAAATTTCAAATAATGTGCTTGCTACTTGTAGAGGAATAGCCACAGGAGAAGCTTTGATATTAAAGCGCAAATGTGTTTACAGCAACTGAAACCTGGCTTAGATTTTATATTCCATCTGCTTACATTCCCTGTATCAAAATAGGGAGCACTCATGCTACAGTATGTTCCCATTCAGAGGGACATCTCCTATTGAGTCACTGAAATACTTAATCCTTCCATTTTAAGCACTAATTGCTTGAAAAAACATCAGGCAACAGAAATCATACAAAGTAAACATTAACCTCAGTCTCAGAGTCAGATGGTTACTTAAACAGAAGGTGCAGAAAAGGCCTGACAGAAAACATTTCCTCAGTCTAACAGAGTTCTGTCTGCCTGGCATCAGCCACCCTTTCAATAGAAGATGGAAAATCTCCTTTCAGAAGTGGTGAGTACTCCAGCTGGCAGTATCAGCTGCTAACAATAAGCTTTCAGAATTCTGCAGTTGAAGTTTGCAGACATAATAAAAGAAGTGGTATCTGGGTGGGAGTCAAGCTCTCATGTGATTTACTCCTGGCTATCAACTGGCTGCTGAGCTGACTTTGGATGGGTTCTGCCCATCTGTCTGCCACTCTTTATCTGTGAAACTGGCATTCATTATCTACCTAACAGAAGAAGAGAGAGCTTGACTGAGCTGGCCAAGTGCTATCTAAATAACCATGTTATTTAAGAAAAGAATTTTTGTATTAGGGACATTCATTCTGCAATAACACTGGGGGCACACTGCCTTGTGTACATTAACCTGCCCACAGCAGCTCCTGTGCCCCACACCTCCAAAAAGACTAACAAGGTGCTGCCTGCATCTGGGATGAAATCTTAAGCTTCTGTTTGCCACTGTGCCCTCTTCCCTCTGTGACAATGCTTCTATACAGCTTGCAGCTTCCCTAATGGTGCTGTAAAGGGGAATGTCTAATGCCTGAGTCACCTGTTTGAAAATGGGAACAGCATGAGACCAATGGAACACAAATGTAACATTTATCTTCTTCTATGCTGTTCTTTTCCCAGTTTGCCCAGATTTCACAACGTGGTACAATTGCAAGTGATAGTACCTCTGAACTGTGCTGAACAGACATTAAAGCAGTAGAGTAGCTAAGTAGACATGGAACAATACATGTTAGGATCAGTGTTCACCGTTGGCACTGTACGAGATCAATCGTGTATTCTGCTGAGGTAACTTCCACTATCATTTGTCAGTTCCTTCTCTCCGATTTTACTCTCCTATTTCTCTTTTTCTTATCTTCTTTTCAGGAGTCCCAACCTTTCTGCACATACAGAAGAGAGAATTTTCTGTTGTAATCTTGCTCAGTGTCATTTTGTCTTTGCTAGTCCTTTTGCAGGGACCTGTCTCAGCAGAAGCACATCTGGCACATTGCAGTGGGACTGCTCACTGCTGCCACACAGCACCTTGTCAGGTTTAAAAGCACAAGCCTTGGATCCCTTTATCCCTCTCTTATGAAGTCCAGCCATTCTCACTACGATATAGCTTCAGTGTCTCCTGGAAGAAGTCAATCCTTCACAAGTAGTCTTACTGGGCACCTTCACTACTTCACAGCTTAGGGAACCTTTCCATCTTCAGCCTTCATCCTCCCAGGCTGCACAAATCCAATGTGCCCAACCTCAGGAGGCCTGTTCTCCCAAATGCTTACTATTGCTGCATCTCTTGCAGTTACTGATAAACCAGGCAGTGTATGATTAACACACCAATATCAACATGTGTGTGCTGGTTTAGCCCCATGCCAAGGCCTCTTTCTCATACCTCTGCAAGCAACACCTCCAGTTATTTTGACTATTCATCCTGCCTATCTTTTACTCAAATGGAGAGATAAAACAAGTAAGATAGGCTTTTTTTTTTCTCTTAGCTTTCTCATCTTCATACACTGCTTTAGTGTCATTGCTCTGACTGACACCTTAAAGAAGCAGGTGAAAATTTCGATGCCATGCAGCCTTACTTATTTCAGTAGAGGACCATGCATCAGGACCAAAATCACTGTCGTGAGGCTGCAACTGGCACCCAACAGAACTGAATACAAGCAGTGGCATCACCATTAGTGTGTCAGGGTTATGCTTGTGTCTATTCAAAGGTAATGTTCTGTAAATATGATGGCTTCAGTAGCTGTTGCTTTTGTTGTCAGGAGAGCTATTAAAACTGGCTAGAAGGGAGAGCACAGCCTCTTTGAGCTACTGCCTGCGAGCCCTCTCATCATTTTTATTTCTTTTCATGGAGCTAGAGTAGCTGTACCAATAGTGAAAAGAGAACGGGAAAAGCTTCATGTGAATTCCCTCTTCTTCCTCAGGAAATTCACCCATCATTAACACCTCTATTTTCACTTCTGTAGGTCAAACACTAAATAATGATGACAAGTGTTCAAAAGAAAATACTTCTTAAAATGCCAACTCATTCTAAATGCTTTTGCAAGCCAGAATAAACAACACTTGCTCTGCAGTAATCCAGGCAACTTCTGTAAACTCTGCTTTGAAACCTTCCCCCTGCAGACTGGACTAGATGCAATTATTTCCTGAAATATTTAATCCAGCAGTGTTAACTTTGGCCAGTGGAAGTAAATATAAGAGAGTGAAGACAAAAGAGTAGAAATTTAACTCTGGTCCTTGGAGCCAAATGCCCACTGCTGTACCAGCAGGCAGGAGACAGAGAAGCCTGTGATGACAGAGACACATCACACACTGGACAGCCAGCCCCTAGCCAGCAATGACCAGCTTCCTAGCAGACCTGGTAAGTACTTGGTGGGGTATTTACATCTGTCACACTTTTGTACACTAGTAGTGTTCCAAAGAAAAGAAAATCAGTATCTCAGTAAAAGCAAAGCAAAGAAAATCAGTATCTCGGTAAAAACAAGGCTCCTGTTCCCAAAAAGCATCTCAGAAGTGGTTCTGCACCATTTTGAGATATTAGAGATATTTGCACTTGATATGCTCTGCCTTTGATTTGCTCCATCTTTGTCATATTTTTATCAATATGTTAATGTTTCTTAAATGCTTTCCTTTACTGGAAAACATTTGCTTACCCTCAAACGTAGTTTGCTTTGGTTACCTGCTGAAAAAAGTTTAGTTCAAAGTTTTGTATCACTAATAATTTATTGCAAGAGACAGCGGGCAGAGGTTTTGAAAGGCAGGGAACAGGACTGGATGTTGGCAGCTGTCACATCTTGACCAGGATGTTTGTGGGAGCCTGCAGCAGTTAAATCCTGGCTATGGCTGTGTCTTGACCTCTCCCATCAGTGAAGCACCTCCAGTTAGGGCAATGTCTCTTTGAGGAAGAGCTTCCAGCTTGTGCAGGGCACACTTAACCTCTCGTCCAGAAAAGAGCAATACAGCAGGGCGCCTCTGAAAGGCTGGCAACATTTCATTGTTTTGCAGCATATTCACTAGGTCCTGCTGCAAAGGCTGCTGTAGTGAAAACCTAAGTACCATGCTGGTTGTGTATTCTAGATGTATAACTGACACCAAAGTGGGATGCTTGTTCTCAAAGCTCCCAAGACATTAAGATGACCATACTGCTTGAAACAGGCAGAAGGGGCAAGAGTTAGAACTGATAGTGTTAATAAGAGCTAGAAAGGAGACTTTTCTACTACAGCACAGATTAAGCAGAACAACTGCAGAAGGGAAATTCTGTCCCAAGACTTTTCCTTGCTCCATCCTTGTTTTTGCTTTTCCTCCTCTACATTTAGGTAAAAAAGCATGGATTTCCAAGGGCTGCCACACTAACAGAAACCTGAGTGAAAAAACATGCTACAAGCAACATTAGCCTCTTTTTGCTTTTTCTTTTTTTTTTCCCCCCCATTTCAGACTTCTTTTATTTTAATTATTTTTAGCTGCTGTGGGCAATTTCAGAAGGCTTTGCCCTAAAATTTTACTTGAGGGATCACTGCCCACCATTCAAGGGCCTGAGGGGTAGCTGGCACAGCAGCTCAGGTAAGATAGGAAAGGTCTGGGCACAGAGGACCCAGTCACTACTGTGTGGGCACAGATCTGATCTGCAGGTAGCCCAGCCACTGTCCAGAGAGCAGAGAGGAAAGTAAGACCTCCCTCCTCAATACCACTCTCACTTACTTTAGCCCTGGAGTGTAGAATGACCTTCAATCATTAGTCAACTCTGTTGACTAATTATCAAGGAGAGGAAGGAAGTGTAGTGGTTTCCATAGATAAAGGCTGCATTACCTTGAGTTGGATGTAGAGGGATGTGGGTATGTACACTCCACAGAAGGGTAAGCAGAAGGTTTGCCTATCTGCAAAGCCTTTGAAGAAATGAGACATTTTGGAGAATGAAAGATGCATTTCAAGAAACAAGGTTAAGAAGTTTTTGTTCTACCTCTGCAGGTACAGTACCGGGGGCTCTTTCAGATGATCACTGTCCTGGGGATAGGTGGAACATTCCAAATTGGCTTTCAAATTTCTACCATTACTTACATGTCTCAGGTAGGCAAAGATGCACATGGCACACTGATTATTGGTGGCAGTGAGTCTGCATTCCTGCTTGAGGATGCTCCTTTCTGGCGATCAGCAAGGGTTTAGTCACTCTATTCTCCTCTCATGACTGTTTCTTGTTACTATGCTATCATGTAAAGCAGAGTATGTCAAAGTGTTGAAAATAGAAGAAAAAAGAGAGACCTGCAAGTTGTTGTTTATAGAACTGTTCCTTAGAAGATGCACGCTGACTGGGGTAGCATCTGTCTCCCCTATGAACCTACAGCACAGGGGCCTACTTCAGTGGTTTCATCTGATAATATTCTTCACTACCAGTCCGTGCCTCAGTTCCTCAGAACTCCTTTTAATGACAAAATGAACATACCATGCTCTGTTACACTCTGTCTATTAGCTAACACACTCTTTCAGAGTCTGCATGAAATAGCAACTTTAGCTGAAGCGACAAAATTGTGTTCTAAATACAATATAATACATGCACTGGAGTCACAGTTGTTGTAAATGAAAATTCTCTCTTTCTGTCTCAGCATGTTAAGGCTTTCATTAATGAAACTTGGCTGGAGCGATACGGCTACCCCATCCATCAGGATAACCTCTTGTTCCTGTGGTCTATCACTGTGTCCATCTTTGGCATAGGAGGTCTCTTGGGTTCTTCAGGAAGTAGATACCTGACTGTCAAGTATGGCAAGTATGTATGTTTAAAGACAGGTTGTCAACTGAATCTTAGCTTAAGGAAATGACTGTTGAGGTTTTAAATCTGAGGCAGACTTTTGGGCTTGGTCACAGCCAGTTTAGCCTTGGTGCCAACAGATTTTGCTGCTTCTTGTACTTGTCTTGTGGCACAGACTACTCACCTGTGCTGCCAGCCTGTCACACCAGAGGCAGCTACTCAGGATGGATTAGTCTCAGCAAGAAGGAAAGGCAGCTCCGCAGATGAAGACAGAGTGGGTTTTTTGGAGGTGCTACATGAGATACTGCTCCGTGCTACATCAATGTGTTTCGTTATGGTTTTTCAAGTGCGGAAAAGCTTGAAGACTTTTCTCCACTACAAAACCCAGAAGTGTTTCCGAACTCCCAGGTCTAGCTGTGTGCCAAGGCACACAGGAGTCCAGAGTGTCCAGTGGCAGCAGTGTGGAAGGGCTTACTTTGTCCTGGACCACATATGTATCATTTTACAAAACTAGCAAGACAATTTCACCCAAGACATCCTGCATGCCGGGACCTTAAGTGCTATTTCTCTCCTGTTTTACAATAATTCTATTTACTTTCTTGCACTTACAGAAAGAAATGTCTCCTGTTCAACAACCTGCTCATGATAGTGGCAGCATCTATCATGGGCTGCAGTAAAATAGCCCGGTCCTTTGAAATGATTCTAATTGGACGCTTCATGTGTGGAGTGAGTGCAGGTAAGTGATTTCTCCACAGGTCAGCAGGCTCTCCCAAAATTTTACATCTTTATTCAAAGTAAACAATAACCCCACACTAGGAAAAGAAAATATTAAAGTCAGTGTTCCCTTGTCAGAAGACAGCAATAAAGAGCATAACATCCAGAAATAAAGAGCATAATTACTACTAATTTCACTGATATCAAATGAAATTCAGCTTTCCCAAGCACATAAATATTCAGAGCTGTTAGGAATGTTTTGATACAATATGAAACAAGGGGGTTTTTAATGGAAAAATATGTATAATATCTTAATTTTGGTTAACTGTACTGGAAATTGCATGGTATGCGGTTTAAAGCTAGGATTCTCGTAAGGCTCCAGAGACCCAGGCTGTTCAAGGTCCTGGCCATTTAATTTTGAATCTGAACATATTTCAGGTCTGTTTTACAAGTGCACTCAACTTGTTTCAAAGCAGTGTGTCCTTGAGGTTAGTACAAAGAGCTGGGCTTAATCAAACAAAATCGCTGCTGGCAGGTAGACCACACGCAGCGAAAACGTCCTGTGCTGGTCTCAGTGTGCCTGTTATTTGTCTCCTACACAAAATGCTGCCATTCCATTCAGTTTCTCTATTTACAGGATGCCTATTTTAACTTACTTCATGAGAAATTAATGGCTGTTTTTCAAATAATGGTATTTTGTACATTTCTTCTCTGACATACAGTGATATTGAAGAACAACAGTTGTACTTTGAGAACCAGCCACGCAGTCACCCCACCATGATCTAGAACCTGTATCATGTCTCATGCAAAGGCCTAATTTTTGCTAAAGAGATTGCATATCTCCATTGTTTTAACATCACATAGAGCCGGGAGTACAACATGTTGCTTTCAAAACAGATAAAAGGGACTGTAAGCAACATAACAGGAAAAAGCTCTTGTTCCCAGACTAGTTTTCAGAACATCTGAGTTATTAAGTACTTCACTAATAGCTAGAAACATCAACTCTGCCTGAAAGCATCAAAATGATTGATGGACAGTGTAAAAAGAAATATTTGTGTCTCCCCCCAAATCAAATACAAATCAACACTGAATATAGCACTGTATATTTTAATCTGCTATGGATCTACCATATAGCCTTCTATAGCATAGTGCCAGGAAAGGTCGAGATTTTGTGAGTTAGCTGCAAGCAAACTAAATATTCCTGCAGGGTGTTTCATTATTCAGCACTTCCTTTTCTCTCTGTCCTTCAAAATACACCGAGGCTCACAAGAGATACTATGATTAGGCTACACCTACACCACATAGGGAAAACTGCTTATTTCTCATGATCAGAAAACTGGACTGTGCAAAAAGGACAGGAACCAAATACTTTTGTAGAAAAGGTTAGAAAATCTAGAACTGAAAAATCTCATAGGTGGGTTGAGGTATAAGAAACAATGTGGTGCATGAGGTGCATATTCCCTAACAATTATTTCCATGCCATTTTGTTTCCAATGGTTATGAATGTCTTCTTTCTTCTCTCTCATAATCTCTCCTCGCCTCAAGGTCTTTGTGTTCCTCTACATCACCAATACGTTGGGGAAATTTCCCCTAGGAAGCTACGTGGATTTGCAAACTCTACTTCCTCTTTCTTTTGGTCACTGGGAAAAGCCATAGGGCAAATTTCAGGACAAAGGTATAATACAATTGATTTCCCACTCAGATCATTTCTGGATCCCCTCTACCTTTCACTTCTTCCTCTGTTTTTCCATCCAGTCCTTTCTCTCCTCAAAACAAATCCAATGAACTTTTATTCTACACAAATGTTTTATCCCCACCAGGGAGCTGCTGGGCAGCCAGTCCCTGTGGCCCGTGCTGATAGCTTCCTGTGGACTTCCAGCACTGGTCCAGCTAGTCACCCTGCCCTTCTTCCCTGAGTCCCCACCATATCTCCTCATGCGTAAAGGAGACCAGGATGGCTGCAAAAAAGGTAACTGAAGACTCCAGGTTCCTGTTCCTCACTGGCTTTCAATTGGTTTGTGGTGTTTGCTCTCCTCATATGAAAAAAATTAACAGGACAAAGTTGCTCATTTCTAAGATGACTCTGTGAATACCCACTAAGTATATTTTTGTCACAGTCCCCACCTAGAACATGAAACTACTTCCCTCTGCAGTTCTGTATTACAAAACCTTTCGCATTCAGCTGACATCACTTACCAGTGATAACTGACACTGGCTGTTTGCACTGCAGGGCTTTGCAGAGCACCCCTCAGCTCTGCTTGGTGGCCGTGTACCCTGCTCATACCCTGAGAGAAGGAGAGCCCTTGGGCAGGGAAGGAGTCACTGTGCACCTCACTAGGCCCCTTTGTCAGCACAGGTCCCTCTGTGCAGGAGGAAACCAAGGCTGTGGAACACTCTATAGGGCAGCTCTGCCTCACACCACAGCCACAGCCCATGCATGCTGTGCTGCCAGACACTTGCATCACCCACGCAACAAACTCCTTAGGCAACAAACAACAGATGAACTAACATGGCAGGTCTCACTCTCCTTCTCCTCCACAGCCATAAGGCAGCTTTGGGGTGAAGGCCATCACCAAGCAGACATTGATGACATCATGAAAGAGAAGGCAACAATGAAAAACACCAAGATCTTGAGTGTCCTGGAGCTAATGAAAGAACCAGCTTTCCGTTGGCAGCTGTACATGATAGTTATTCTGACCGCCACAGTGCAGCTATGTGGCATCAATGCAGTTGAGTGTATTTCCCCCTTACAGTCTCAAAACACTTATTGACAGCTTTAAAGAAGACATCATGGCTCCCAGGAGCTCCTCCATTTCTCACAACTTGCTGTCTGCCAGCCCTCCTACAGGAGCAGCAGCCGTAGTCTGCAAAGCTTGGCCAGGCCCTTCTGTGACATCCCAGCTTTTGGTCCCTGCTGGAGTTACTTTCCTGGGTAGTTAGGCTTATTTAACAGCCATTTTTGGAAGGCATTACAAGGCCTCAGAATGCACTGTTACAAGTGAGCACACCCTATATTGGCAAAATCCTCCAAGTAGTGTTTACATTACTGCTCTCTGCAACTGCTGCTATTTGGCCCCCAGCTCTCAGCATCCGAAGATGTTGTGGTGGCAGCACGCTCGCTCTACCTTCAAAGCAAATCACTGAGCATACTCACTGTCCCTGCAGCTTCCGCAGTTCTCCCCTCCTTCCTCACAGCAGGACTTTTCTGGGATTGTTTGGAAGCCCCAGCTTTGCACTTGCCTGGATGATTTTTCTACCTCTAACATCACGATGCAGCAACATCTGTAAAGGAAATGCACATCTGAATCTAACACAGCTTAAACTGGAATTTATATCATCTCAGCCTATCTCCAAATAGTAGCAGAGATACTTAAAGAAAAGATGCTTGGTTTACCCCCTCACAACTCCATAACCCCTGCTCTGCTTTCTTGAGAATGAAGAGTATACCCTACAATGATGTCTTTGTCTGGGCTCCAAGGTGATGGCATACCTGGCTGTTTCTGAAAGCCCAAAAATCAGGATTCTGCAAATGTAACTACATTGCAGCAGCTGAAGATCCTTTTATTTTCTCTTTTATAGATAATTAATTACATTTTACAGTGTATTTGTCTGCCAGTAAAGTGAATGCTACCAAAAAGAATGCAGAATTCTAGCTCACTCCAAAGCTGAGCTGCATGGTCCTTGGTTAGCAGCACTTATCCAGGGCAGTGTCACACAAGCATGGGTAAAAAATCAGTTATTTTTCCTCTCTTACTGTTTTAAGTTTTGGTTTGTTGTTTTTTTTTTCCAGATTTATTTTTATACTTTTGAAGTCCTGCAGGCAGCTGGCTTTGATGAAAGAATGATCTCCTATATGACCCTCTCTGTTGGACTCTCTGAACTTGTAGCTGCTGTAGTCTGTGTAAGTTACATTACTAGGGGAATGGGTCGCAATTTGCCCTTCTGGCAAGGATACCAATGTGATTTCTGTCCTTCAGAGCTCCATCATCGAGCGACTGGGCAGAAAAGTGCTCCTAAGAGGAGGCTATTGGATCATGGGTTCACTGCTAGCTGCCATCACCGTGACTCTCTCCCTACAGGTAAGGAAACTCTTCTCATGGCAGATTTCTCTATTCTGTTGATAACCTCCGCTCACAGGAAGGACCGTGCCACTGAGAAAGGAAAGGGAGGCTTAGAAGGGCCCAAATAACTTCTCCCATCTTACCCTCTGGGAGGGGAATATCCTAAAGATCAAGCTTTAGGTTTAAACCCTCTCTCAGCAAGTAGTCTCTTGTACTCCTGCCTTCCTTTCAACATGATCCTGTGAGTGCAGCAAGGAGAACATAAAACACCAGGAGACTGGCACTGACTCCTGATTTCATCAGACTGCAAGCACCAAACACTGGCCAGAAGAGATCAAAAGATAGTCCTGGGAAAATGGCCCTTTCTATTCATGCAGCTTTTAATAATTAACAACAAAACCAGAGACTCTTTGCATCAGTTAATTTGAAATTTAACTTTGCTGCAGAAGATACTGGGAATGCACATATTTGTTCACAGACTGGGGACTAATTCACCTCTGTAACACTGTGTCATTACTGTAGCTTCTTCAGAAGCAAGTTTCCTGGGTTACCAGTATTCATCCCGGAGCTACTCTATAGACACTGCTGTAGAATTAGCCTTGAAGCAAGGTGGCAGCAGAATTCCATTTTTGTTTCATTCCTGAGGGATCTCAAACACTGGAGGGAGAATTAATTTTTCTGAAAGCATCAAGTCTTGTATTTTCTTGACTAAGATCTACTAAAGTTCCTTTTCAGTACCAGTTATTGAACCTATCCCTTGACAAAAGTGAAGAAAAATATGATTTGAACTTCTCATGTCTCTAAAGGTTGGGGGAAGCACCATGGGGTCAAAAAGAGAGGAGGACAAGGTGGAAAAGTACTATCCAAACTTCCCTCGGTTTAAGACTTTCAAGCTTGACAGCTGCCCTGCAGCAGCAAACCTGCTTCTCTGCTCCCCTAACAAAAACTTCACTGCTCCAGCCACAGCAAAACACTCACATTGCTCTGCCAGTTCCCCCACACTGTATATTTCATCTTGAAGTGACAATGTTGGAAAATGAGTAGCATTTATCACCTATGGTTATCAACAGATTTTACGCAGAAATTTGTTCTGTTTTTTTCCCAGGACTGGTATTTCTGGATGCCATACTGCAGCCTTTGTCTGATTGTCTTGTTTGCAGTTGTCTTTGGAGTTGGACCAGGTGAGTAATTCATTCAAAAGAAATAAGAGAATCGAGTCATCTGAGTTTATTAATATAGCTAGGAAAATACTCCGTAATATTGCATAACATTTAGCATAAGTAAATTCATTTAACCTGATCTTGTAGTCATTTAAATATTGTGGGTCCAATCATGTAGGAATTGATAAGAGTAGGAAAGAAATAGTTGTTAGCTAGAAGTAGTTATGCTAAGGCCTGCAAGGCCGAGAAACAGCCAACACTGCCTCGACCTTGAGGAGATAAGACTGAGGATGAGAAAAGCAGAGCACCTGGCAAAAGAGGAGAATAAGAGGGGAAAAACAGGGTGCTGAAGCAGGAAACCCAAGAGAATGGCCAGCCAGTAAAAAGTGTTTGAAGTGCACGGGGACAGACTCTGGGTTTGAGTATGGGGCCAATTAGAAGTGACCTGGGTGTGTGATCCGTGTTGTCTCGTGTTATAAATATGGCCTGGTGCACTTAATAAAGTGACTGCTGATGGCAACCATATTGGCTGTGCTGTCCGAGTCCGTCCCTGCACGCTACACAATCATTGGCCAGAAACTTCAGTACCATCAGGTTTGGGTTTTGATAACAAGAGGAAAGGAAAAGAGCAAAAAGTACTCAGTGGAAAAATACTGCAAAAAAAGATCAAAAGCAGATGGGTAAAAGTTTTTTTGTTTGTTTTCTTGTTTGGTTGGTTTTTAATACCAAGAAAAAAGAAAGTCAAAGAAAAGCAAGAGTCCTTTTAATTTCAGTGTTGTATAATGTTCAAACCTATCCCACACAGACAGCAGTGCAGGACACCTACTTTGTAGTAGTAATTCTTTTCCTAGCATATACTACCTGCTCCTCTTTAATTATTTTTTTTTAAGCCTAATAACTTTTAAAATATTCGCCTTCCCATGTGGCAGAGTTGAATTATTTTCCTAACTCAAATCTGTCGAAGTCCCGTGACTTCCAAACCGAACTGAAATGCACAGGAAGTGAATTTGGAAGATCACTCACTGGCGATCTAGCAGAATCATGCTGGGACTTCTTGTTAGTAGCAGTAATTGTTCTTCCATCCTAACACAGCTTCTTTCAGGAGACGTCAAGCTTTCTCAGCTGTTAACTACTTAATTCTTGAATATCCCAAATAAATGTATTTGAATAATCTACCATTCAACATGCTGATGTCTGGCAAATTATAAGATGCCACAAATATTTTATTTTCTAAAAAACAGTGACATACTCCAGCCTTTTGAATGCCAGTCCATGATAGCAGCATACATTTGCTGACTCTCTCTCAATCCAAATGTTCAAACCAAACAGTTATTACTTGTTGATATAAGTAATAATTCTTATTCTTTCCTTTCAGCTGGTGCCACAGTTTCTGTTAGGTCTGAAATTTTCCAGCTCTCGTGCAGACCACCTGCCTTTGTGATCGGCGCCGTTGTCAACTGGCTGGGTGTCTTTGTGATCGGAACAACCTTCCCCTTCATCGTGGTGAGTAACTCTCAGTGGGACACCCCCAGGGCCACTGAGCTCAAGTCAGCCATGGGAGCAGGAAGAAGAGCAGCAAGAGATGACAATGATTTCTCATCTGGCAAATGATGGCATTGGCACCTGCTCTCCCCGATCCACTTTTGCAACTGAAGGGCCCTGATTTGCCAAAGATACTAATTCACCAGAATATTTGTCAAAGATCAAAATGCAAAGAACTCGTCATCAAATTCAAAGTCCTTTGGTACCCAAATACAAAAACCGTGCCAAGAAAGTGACAAAAGATGCTCATCTTGCCCTTTTTCTCACTTTGCTCTTCCCTGCAGGAAAGACTCAAGCACTTCTGCTTCCTCATTTTTATGGGAGTTCTTTTCACCTCAGGGATAATTATCCACCTCTTCCTTCCAGAAACAAAAGGGAAATCAATCGTGGAAATCACAGAAGAATTCCATAAGCTAAACTTTAAAAAGAAGCATATTCCAACAACTCCAAATCACATCACAGAGGATTACACCTTCTGCACCAGGCTTTGACCAGCAGTTAGGGGGAGTGAGGCTTTCTTAATAGAAAAGTAAAAAAGCCATTTGTCACTTTCTGACTAGCAACTCAGTCCAAACAGAGTGCCAGTTTTCATAGCTGTCACTTACAAGGTTCCCATTTTGCCAAACCAGCACGTTTCTCAAGCACTCCACTCTGGGCAGCTTAGAAAAGGGATGATGGCTGATACTAACAGGATAGACTCCTGTGAGTCATGAGCATTTTGGCTTAACTTGCTGATGTGCAATTATCTTCTTATCAGAGCAACAAATACACACGGAAACTACATGTAGAATTTTAAAATGCCCTGCTGAAAAAGGGAAGACCTGTGCTTCCCTCTCTCTCTGAATTCTGAATGCATTTTTACAACACTGAAATGGCAATAGTGAAGTTCCTGCCTTGCTGTCTCTGGCTAGGGTTTGATCCATAACAGATTAAAGAAAAAAATTAGTGGAATAGGAGAGTAATTCTTTGTTTCTTTAGACTCAAGTGAATAATCAAACCTTGCCAGGTTCCCATGCATAACGCCATGTTGTCCTTTTGTAGTATCTAGTCTGACAGATTTCAATCTTGGGTTGAAGTTTTCCATGCCAACAGTCAGCCTTACTTCAATAACATTATTAAAAATATTAATTCAATTGTTCATCTTAACCACTGCTTACTTTTAACTGGAAATATTAAACATAATAAAAATGTCAGATTGTCATGTAATAAAACTTCTGGTCTCCACAATTGTTTCTTTCCAAACATCAAGATCTCCCTTAGGGATAGATGACTAGAAAAAAAAGTAATTGGTGTGCATACCCTTCCATGACTGGGGTTTTTTATTATTCCTGTCTGTAGTATTGGAGGACATTTAAGACTTCACACTAAAAGATAATCTATGGAACATGAAGTCAGAAATTTTGTAGTGTTCCATATACATATAACATGATTAAAAACTACCAGCTACCTGGAGAAAAATACCAGTATAGAAAGGAAATCTCAACATTTTGCAAAGCAGAGTCCACTTTTCCTAACCAGTCATTCTGAAAACATCCTTCATTCCTTTACAACAGTACCTGAAGTCTTTGGAAACATAAGCAGAAAGGCACCATGTGGCACTGCTGGAGTGACTCTCTAGCAAGCCACTTCTCTGATTCTCTGATCTCAGTTATTCATTAGACGTTATTAGGAAAGCCTTCCCCGTAAAATCTGGACCAGGAAATGAGCAGATGCCCTATGAACACTAATGTGACAACGAAGTGGAACAGCTATTTGGAGCACAGGTCAACCTTGGCCTGTGCTCAGTGGAGCAAGAGCTGTATTCTGGTTACAGTCTGGTCAAGGGATGAAACAGCAAGAAGGTATGGTTCAAACATGCATGGGAGAAGACAGTCATTCAAAAGTTTCAGGAATGATAAGTGTACATTTTCTTCCAGAGACATCAGCTGATAGGAGAGATATGTCTCAAATACTGACTCTAACTGAGGCAGATATAAATACTTAAAAAGTGGATCAGTGAACTGCTGTCAGCTAGACACACATATACACATATATCTAAGGTGGCATTTCTTTCCTTTGTCAGATGCACAGTATGTTGTTTCAACTTTGACTTCATGGGAAATGAAATCAGTTCTTAGTACCAAAGGAACACTGTCATTTGTGCTCTAACAAGAGCTTATCTGCTGGAGAACCTAATCTGGAAAAAATACACCAGGAACCCTCAACACACATCAAGAAAGTCAACTTCATGTTGAGGACTACATAATGATAGGACAAATTGCTGGGTGGTGCTACATGCTGCATTTCAGACATTAGCTAGAGAATCTGTGAATACTCTTTGCATGGGATGTATTTTCTAGTAAATATGTTTGCTTGCATCCAGTAAGTCCTTTATGGTTCTTTCATCCTCTTTAACTGAAGTGTAAATGGCAAATGGAAATTAAGATAACTAAGCCATTTACCAACTGAAAACATACAATATTATCTTAAATATGAAAGAAATGAAGTTAAAGTCTAAAAAATTTCTGTCTGAAGGAGAAGACATCTATGGAGGTTACAGGACAGTTTCAAAGCAATCTTTTTTTCATCACACAGCAGTAAATATACTAATGGAAGTGCCAGACAAAACTTTGTATGATGTTGCATCTTTCTCTCCTAGCAAAATCAGCTTCTATTAAATATTTAGCTGGTCAAGCCTGATGCTCCAATTAGAATCATTAAGTTTGCACCCCATTCCAAAATGATGGAGTATTTCAGTCCCTTTCAGTAATGATTAAGTTACGGTGTGCTCCAGTTGCCGTCACATGAAGAGAGAATAGCTCTTCCCTATTATATGTCAAAGTCCTATAGTTCACTGTCCAAGCCCCATCTGATTCCCAGCAGATAAGTTTGTCTTTATCTTTCTCAGCTTATACTGAAAACTAAGAAAGTTATGTTTTCCTGCTTAAAATCGGTGTCTCAGTTCCCTATCCCCCTAGCACACAACAGAGTTCATGAAGTATACAGGTTCCCTGCAAGGAGGACCATCTTGTTTACTTGGGTTAGACACAACCATTGGTTGAAATATTTAATCCAACAATTCTAAACTTTGTACAACAGTTGAAATATTTGTAATTAACTCAAAAACCTTTGAAGTAAAATTTAACTTCAGCAGCATGGGACTAGTTCACTGACACTGCTATTGCATAATGTGAGCATTTGGTTCTCTTGGTAGGTACCAGCCAGCAAGCAACAGGAACCGGCTTTTTCATAGGACATGGCTACCTTCTTCTCTAACCTGGTGAGTATCTCAGCACCTTTTCTCAGGGCTCTGACTTATAAAAGACAAAGCTAACATAAAACTAAAGATCCGACTTCCTTAGAGACTGAAAGCTCTTTTGGTACAGAGACCACCTTTCTCTTCTGCATTTAAACATTATCAAGGAACAAACAGGCTTGGAGCCATGGAAATCCTGTTGCACGGTCTTTTCCATGCAACAAGATGCAATGCAATGCAATAAAATAATAAAATCAAATCAGATCAGATCAAATCAAATCTAACACAAGTCCTTGCAGTTCCACTACTGACAATGCTACTTTTCTTTTGTCTTCTGCATTACTGAAAACAATCCTAATTATTAAGCGCTCTGATTACTTTCCAAAGTAATGAATAGATTAACTGTATTGCAACAGGCTAAGAAATCATCACATAAGCTTTAAAGCAAATGACTTCTCTTATTTCACCCAAAGTTAATGAATATCATCCAGCAAGACTTTCTGTAGTGTTAAACAGGGAAGAAGTAATAATTATTTATTGCTATATTTCTCATCTGCCAGCAAGAAGCTATTTTTTCTTTCCTTTTTAAGTATTAAAATTGTTAATTTGTAAATATATTGAAAAAACCAAATAAACTAACAAAATAAAAAAGCAGAGTGAGAGCATGAGTTCTTAATTTGTTTGACTGTTTTTCCCAATTACCAAATCCATTGAATTCAGGACAGGATTTTGAAGAAAATTTAGAGTCTTCTGGTCCCTAGCTTCTTGGTTCTTGTCATGTGATAACTTGGGAAATCCACTTGTTGACAAATTAATTAACAAGTTCTCAAAAGAGCATAAAAAGGAGTGTTCTTCTAAGTATCTCCCAATCCAGCAATATTGACATTTGCTTTACTTTGTTCCCCCCGACTGCATTTTGTACCAGCTTCTCTTCATCCAGACCCTGGTCTCCAAAGAGCTGTGAGCTCGTGAAGTTCATATGTGACATGAAGAGAACACAGAGCACAGTGTCCTCTATACAGTGATGGTGTTACTGTCCTGGTCTGTGATGTGTGAATAATAAGGGAGAGGAAGTTAAACCCTGTACAAATCCTGATGGGGCTAAAATCACAAGTCTCCTAGCTTTGGTTTTCTAGGTGCGAGGAAAACTCCCTGTAGCCTCACAGGCACTTGGAGATGGGAGAGATGACCGGTAGTATCACATACCTCAAAAAGGTCAAAGTAGTTACATGCTATGTTTTTACCTTATTTATAAGTACAAGAAAATGTTGCTGATTTTTAATGCTGTACATTAATGCACAACATTATGGTTTGATGTACATAGGTTACTGCAGATTGCAGACAAGGAAGCTGCTTCCCTCTTCCCCACATCCAGGACTGGCACCTTTATCCAGCCAGCCTGTCAGATGTTGCAGGCAAACAGTGAGAGCTGGGCCATCAGGAACATCTCTTACAACTCCGTTCTCTTCTTGCAAGCAAAGTGGTGGATTACCACCCTTGCACCAGCACATGGTCTTGCTACGGCACTGTGGCTGATGAGTGCACTTTGGCAGTAGATTAGAGGTGCTTTGAAAAAATGTTGAAATTCAAGAAGATTTGAAGTGAACAAAGGGGAAGGACAAGCGTGTCTACAGAGACTCTGGCACTGCACAAGTCTGGACTAGTAAGAAGCTGATGGAGCACTTTATTTTTGCTTTGCAGGTTCAGTTCCGGGGACTACTTCAAATGATCTTAGTGCTGGGGATTGGTGGTAGTTTCCCCTATGGATTCCACATTTCTGTCATCAACTATCCTTCTGTGGTAAGTAGCCACCTCCCCAGGGCTGAAAACACAAAATGAGCCTGCGCTCTCCATTTCCCAGAAATCTCAGATTCATGTAGCATTCAGCTGACACATCTATGCCTTTTCTTTGGCTAACAGTAACATCAACTGTTGAAACAGTTTTTCTCTTTAGAGCAGAGGATGGCATTTTCTGTTTTAGTTCTTACCACACAGTATACAAGCCTCCAAAGCAAGGCAGGAAATGTGCTTTTCACGTGCTTTCTGGGAATCTTACTGACTGATACAAAATTGAAGATTTTGCAGTGGGATCTCAGCTACCTTGTTTTCCTAAGAAAATTAGTCTCAAAAGAAGTCTAATATTAGAACCATGAGCCAGATCAGAAGTACAGTGGCCAAATAATACAAAGGGACCTTATACCCATTAGCCAGTCAAACCTCATTTTATTTTTCAGCACATCAGGAAGTTTATTAATGAAACCTGGATAGAGCGACACGGCTCTCCCCTCCACCCTGAGACAATCATGCTCTTGTGGTCCTTCATTGTGTCTGTCTATGGGATAGGAGGATTCCTGGGCAGCCTCTGCTGTGGCTACCTGACTACAAAATACAGGAAGTAAGTGTTTCTTGTAACAGCTCAATAGTCACAAAGTACAGGGAAATACCAAGGTGAACCAGTAAACCTCTTCTTTTTTGTTGAAGCAGTCTGATTGAAAACAGCTCATTTGTTTTGCTAGCGCATCCACCTCTTTCAAGTAGCAAGCAGTCTTGTTTATCTTGCTTATCTGCTCTCCCCTGTGAACTGTATTTCCTAAAGGCTGCATTCACCATCACATCACCGGATCAATGCCTCTGGAAGTGGCAGGATAGCACACCAGCCCAATGTTCTCTTCGCTGTATCCCCTACAACTTTCATAAAGATCTCCCAAGCTTTACAAACCCCAAAAAGGAGCCGTGTGTCTTGTGCTGTAACACATTATAAGCAGTTACTCTGCCTACCTGGAAACCACTGTGTGGAAGACATACTTAAGTGTCAAAGAAAAGACAGATATCCATTTAAATACCCTCTTTTGAGGGTGATGACATTATATTAAACATTCAGATCTAATCTAATGAAAATGTGAAGAGAATAGAACAAAATAAATAAATTAGCTCTAACTACACTGTAAAGATACAATCAGCACCAGAACAAATTCTCCAAGAGACATCTCTGTTCGTGGCAATCCATTTTACTGAAAGTCAGTTCCAAACTATCTTTCCCACTGGATGGAGAAAGGATTCCTCACCAGTCTGGTCTGTTCTCAGTGCCTTGTGTGTAACACCACTAATTTCATTTGCAGAGAAATTGGCAAACATATCTACTTGGTGTGACCCACTTAAAGATCTGCTCCACAACCCACTGATCCAGAGGCCCCTCATATGGGTCTCAACAAACCATCTTAGCCTGCCTGCAATTGTGTTCTTTCCTATCAGGTAAGTGCCCCCAAGAAATTTCTTGTGGGACACTGCCTCATCCCACACTCAGAGGGTCTCCCAGGAGTGGAAACAAGATCATGCACTTCTCCCATGGGTTATTTAATCTGTGATAACCTAATTGTGAAATCACAGTCTTCTAAACACAGGATCTCTGTGAATCCTTACTGTCTGCAAAAGGTCTCTTGTCTAGCAAGCATCACAGCAAAACAACTGAGTGCAAAAGACTTTGATTTGAGCCTGAGACATCAGGCTTGTGAACACACCAGCCCACAATTAACACAGATTGTCTTTTGAAATATGCCTTTAAAAAGTCCTTCTGCCATCTCAGATCACTTCCATTTAGCCAAGAAGGTCTTTAACATGAACCATTCTAGAATGGGAGTCATGAACTCAGATTATTTCTGGGGAACAAACTTAGATTTTATGAATAGTTCTAGACATTTAAAAGTCTTGGTGACAAACTGGGAGTTCTTTGATCTCTTTCACCACTCGTACTGTGGAAATACTGATTAAGTGTTCCAACTGTTTAAATTCTAAGGTAGAAAATATTAATAAATTCAAACTTAAAGGATCCTGAAATTTTAAAGAATCACTCTGACTATCCAAAGTCAAAATTATTTCAGCCATTCCTCAGAATAGCAGGAATGGCAGTACCAGGCTTCCTGTCACAGCAAGATTAGTCAAAAGAGTACAAGAGGTTCTCATTTCACACTAAATTCTCATGGTTTTGTGTTTTCTTTTTCTTCAGAAAAAAGTGCCAAATGTGCACCAACCTGATCATGCTGGTAGCTGCACTTTTCATGGCCTTCAGTAAAACAGCCAAATCCTTTGAGATGATTCTGGCCGGGCGCTTTCTCTATGGCATTGGTACAGGTATGTGCTCGTGCCCTCATGGAGCCCAAGCATCCTCGCTGGCCCAGGATTGTCTCAACAGGTACTGCCATTCTTGGAGAATGATTTTTAAAGTAAATCTAATAGGCACTTAATCACAGTGAAAGACAATATCCCTTTTGCAAGAAATTGTAACTGAAATACCAGAGTGAATGGAAACAATGTAAGAGAGGGTGGAGTCAGAAAGTCAAGCTTTTCTAAGTATTCTAACAGGCATTTATCCTCTTCTGTGTTAAAGGGTTTTCTCTCAACATACATCCTCAGTATGTAGGAGAGATTTCACCCAAGAAGCTGCGTGGGTTTACCAACTCCACAGTCTCTGTTTTTCTGACACTGGGAAAACTCACAGGACAGGTTATTGGACTACGGTAAATACTCCAATGTTTTTACCAAGTTACACTGAAAGTAGTAGAAATCTTTCTGTAAGCTTACCCTCTCACCTAACAGGCCTTAGCTTACGCCAGAAGAAAAGTTTTGATCATATTTGAGGCAAATATATAGTTTGAAATATTAATTAATAATTAACATTAATTAATTGCTCATTGTCTGATTTCTTCTTATTTCCACACCCTTTGTACTAGGGGACTTCCCCTTAAAAGTTTGCGACACTTACATGAAAAGTCTTAGCAAGGTGTTTTGATCCTGTGGCCAAACAGTGGTTAAACAAGTCTCATCATCTCTCTAGACACTACACTGGATCCTAATGATACTTAGAAAGTTTTTCAAAGTGCCAATAATTCCTTTAAAATTGTTAGAAATAAAACCAGACAAATTAGTGAAATTTGCCAAAGTATTGATTCAGGGGTTTGTTCCAGTGCACTCTGGAATGGAATTTGAGTGATCTTTATCACTCAGAAAAACTTCCTGAACATTCATTCCGTTGTTTCAGCATAATTTTGTTTCACATACACTTTCCAGGGAGATTTTAGGAAGCGAAGCTTTGTGGCCATGGTTGTTAGCATCTAGTGGACTTTCAGCATTGGTTCAACTGGTTACCCTCCCATTTTTCCCTGATTCACCATCCTACCTCCTGATACAGAAGGGTAATGAGGAAGCCTGCAGGAAAGGTAGAGTGTTCACATTCCTCACTTACTTCACTTCATCAGACATGTTAGAGTGACAGCCTCTGTAGAAGACAAGCAAGCAGGGCAGAGCTGTGCAGCACAGTGCAGTGCCATGGAGTAACAGCAGAGGCAGTTCTAATAAAACAGCTGAGGTCCCTCTGGCAATACAGCTGTATTTACACGGGGCTCACTCCACCTCATCTGATCAGTTAGGACAGGAAAGATAGATATATATGAGCATGTTCAACATCTCCCACTTTGGTGGGAACTACTTTATTTCTTTAAAGGAAATGGTTTAAGCCATTGATTTTTTATTATAGGAAATGTAGTTCAATGTTTCCTTAGTTTACAATTAAGTCAACTCAGTATTAGAAAGATATGCTATACTGACAGCCAGAGAGACAGACCCAACCAGATGGCAGAAGCAAACAGCACCGACACCACCACCTACACCACTGGACAGGCAGACTAAAGGGTTTAACATAACCAGTCATGATGGAGCTATGCTGGTAGAATAACTCACTTCCCTCCTTCTCCCTAACAGCCATCAGGAAGCTCTGGGGGGAAGGAGATCATGAAGCAGAAATCGATGACATTATGAAGGAGAAGGCTGCAATGACGAGCACAAAAACCTTGCGTGTCCTTGAAGTAATAAAAGAGCGATCTTTGCGCTGGCAGCTTTACATTTTGATGACTGTCATGACCACCTTGCAGCTCTGTGGAATCAATGCAGTTGAGTGCCCTCTTTATCCCCAGAACAAGAGACCACTCTAGCCACTGTTACAAAGCCTCCTAAGTTAACGTTAGTGCACAAGCTTAGAACTACGTCACAATCGCGATGCTTTTTTCACAGGTGCATTTCCTCTCTGCTTTTTTCAGATATACTTCTATTCTTTTGAAGTATTCCACACAGCCAAGTTTGAAGAATACCTTATCCCATATGTGTCCCTGGGAGTGGGCTTGTGTGAATGTTTATCCTCTATACTGTGTGTAAGTCTTTTCATACTTGAGTTTTGAAGGAAAAAAATAATGTTGTCAACAATTGTATTTTTCCTTACTTCTAACTGGACTCGGGGAAGATTTGCATAACCAAAAACACAGCTTCCTGCCTCTGCAAAGCCACATGCAGGATAAAAGGCAGCCCTCTTCTCAAACTATTTGCATGACTGTATGTCCTTAGACTTATTTTTATTCTGTAAAATATTTTTCTGATGTTCTGGATTAGATGTGTGCATGCACGTGTGCACAATTCAATATATAACAGTATGCAAGAAATGGAACAGCCTAGGGTCAACTAATAAACACAGCTTAATTAATAATGAGTTAGCTTTAAAGAAGCTAATCGAATTTATTAGGAATTAAGAGACTCTTAAATGACATGGATTTGTGCCTGTTATTCAGATAAGTCTTCTGCAAAGAACACATGGAGAGGGGAGGAATTGTTTCATTTGAGAACTGGGATTTCTGACCCGTGTTTTCTGCTTTCTAGAGCACCCTGATAGACCG
This sequence comes from Actenoides lindsayi, assembly GCA_025331215.1. Taxonomy (NCBI): domain Eukaryota; kingdom Metazoa; phylum Chordata; class Aves; order Coraciiformes; family Alcedinidae; genus Actenoides; species Actenoides lindsayi. The sequence goes on from WTSP01008852.1 coordinate 66,809, forward strand.
ATTTGGGAGGAAGGTGCTGCTATGGGGAGGATACACACTGATGTGTTCTGTGCTAGCACTCCTCACCATGACCCTGTCACTGCAGGTAAAGAGGTAGCAGCCTTTTGGCTACTTACCCAATATCAACACTCCTTCCTGGTCTTGCCTCAAAAGATACATGCAAGAACTTCAGTCAGTGGCAGAAAATACAGAGCTCTGCTATTCTGTCATGTATCTAATGGTTTGATATCACTGGTTTCTCACTTTTAGCATCAGTTTTTCTGGATGCATTACTTCAGTGTTATCTTGATCTTCCTGTTCGTTATCTTCTATGGAATTGGACCATGTGAGTACATCAACGGCAATGCTGGGAGGAAATTTCATATCAGATTTGTCAGTGACACAACTGGCAGAGGAAAGACAGACTAATTCCATAGTGGAAAGTTCTGAAAAGTCAGGAGGGAAGGGCAGGTATGTACAAGTTGGAGACAGGAAATTTGGAGGTTGGAGGCAGAAATTTCAGAACAATTTTTTAAACATACAGCTGAAAACAGGATGTGCCTGGTATATTATAGCAATTGTCTTCATTAACACAGCAAGTTAAGCTTTATGCCCACCATCGTGCTCCAGGTGGAACTGACCACAGGACCCAAAAAGTGAGCTTGTTTTATAAGTTACTGCACTAATAATGGCTACCAGTGCAATATGGAAATGCACAGATCCACTGGCACCACACACAGGATTCCAGCATGTACAAGAGAAACCTACATTACCAGCTAAAGTCCATAATTAAGAGCTGTAGCCCCTTTCTGGAATCAAAGTCTTTCATGCTCATAGCAGAGACCACCTGCCAGCAGGTCACCTGTTCTGCCTGGCTGCCATTGTCCACCACTGCCATTGTAGGGGGTTTTGGTGGGAACAAGGTGCACTGAGGAGCTAAGGAAACATAGACCTGGTTTGTGTTTTGCCTTTCTTTTTCAGCTGGAGCCACTATATCTATCATGGTTGAAATCTTCAGCCAGTCATTCAGACCGTCAGCCTTTCTGATTGTCGGTTGCATCAACTGGATGGGACTGTTTGTACTTGGGATGATTTTTCCACTGACTGTTGTAAGTGACTCTAACTGGACCACTCCCTCCAGGCTAATCCACTTCTGAATGCTGACAGACAGCAAAATAACAACAATAAATTGCAAGAAAGCTTAGAGCTCTGTGCAAATACCAAACCTGCTCAGGAGTCCCCCAGGCCTGGCAGGGCAGTGGAGACTGGACTCGGGTCACGTGTGGCCAGTGGAAGCTCCTGGTTCGATTCCCATCCTGGTTTGTGTATTGAGCACACCTTTGAATTTTAGTTACTAAGACACAGATTTGCACCCAAGGGCAGGGAAATAGAAATGAGATTTGAATTTTCCTGACAGTGTCTCACATTTCTGCTTGCAGGATAACCTTGGCCCCTTCTGCTTCCTTATCTTTTTGGGAATCCTTGCTTTATCAGCAATTTTCATCTACCTGTATCTCCCCGAGACCAAGGGAAAGTCAATCATGGAAATAAAAGCAGAGTTCAACAAGCTGAATTTTGGAAAAAAAGAAACCTCAGTCACTGAAAATAACTTTGCTAAGGAACAAGTGTTCTGCACCAAACTCTGAATGTCCAGAGGAGAAATTTGCATCTCTTAGAAAAGACAGGAAATAATGTTGCAATGGAACGAAAAAGGAAATATTAAAAGCAGGCTGCAAGCTCTTCTGTGTCTTACTCTTTTTTTTTATTTGTTTTTTTTTTTTAATAGAAATACGAAATTCATTGTGCTAAAGTTTTATTTCTTTATGACATCTAAATATTTTCACAGGACATTCCATCACTCAGTGTTAAGATCTACTGGATATAAAGAGATATTTTTTTTTCTATTAAAAAAACCCTTCTATGATAGTTTACCTTATGAAGTTTTAAAACATTTTGTTAACAGTCCATAGGGCCCAAATCCTGGTACAAGAACATACATACATGCTCTGCTCACAGCCCTGGACCCACAACCCTGGGCCTTATTTGGTCTCTCTTGTTCCCAGGAGTCCAGTCCAACACCACCTGAAGAGTTCATTGTTGAGCAATGAGACCTCCCTAGCTCTAAGCACCTCATAATCAGGAATCTGCTGACAAATAGCTCAGACAAGAGTATCAGTAATATGAAGGATCCAGTAAAATAATTTAAGAAGACAAATCAAAAGAAGGAAAGATTAAGAAGGTTAAATTATCATCATTTCTGATGATCCCCATTCACGAGGCTGGGGAAACACAGAAGGCTAGAAGATTTGAGTAGCAGGCCAGTGGGGGAAAAGCTAAACACGTGGGTCAGGGTGACCTGAGCAGTTACAGATTCAAAACTTAGCAGGGGAAATGAGTAAAAAAGATTCAAACCATGGCAACAGAAAATAACATTGAAAGTGAAATTGTACTGTGCAACAATCCTGGAGGTGTAGTGGAAATCTCAGTGGAGAACATCCTAGGAACTCTAGGCAGGGAGAAGAACCTGCCAGAGATACTACCGTACGCTAAAGAAGTAAAATGGCTGCTATAAAAGAAATTACACTCCCAAGAGCTTCTGTGGTGTCTAAGGATCCGATTTCCAACCTGGTACATTGGCTTCTGGGAATTACATCAGATGTTTTCAGAGAAGAAGGAGTTTGTTTTGGAAATGTTTTTCTTGTTATGTAAGCAAGCTGCGAATAACGAGCGATTATTGTACCCAGTAGAAAAAATAGGTTGTGAAGCTCATTGGAAATAGAGTCTATGTTTTTCCAAGTGATTACTAACAACTGTAGTATGATTTGTGACCAAATGCTTTGGATCATGCCACCTGCTTTTAACTAATCACTGAAGAAAAGGTCCATCAATATTACAAACAGCAGTTCCTCTCCTTACAGATGGAGCTGCCACTTGAATTTGTTTTGAATGCCTTGGCATAGGAAACATGCCCTGAAAATTCTGTTTGCACAAACAGACTTTATTTCTGGATTTTATTTTTTTTCCCCAAGATTTTCATTAGTTTCAGAATGCTTCAGATACAGGAGATGCAAGCCACTAACACAGGCTGTAGATGAGCACTGGCACATAGTAATTCATCTCCTGACTTTTTATTTGCTGTTTACAGCAAGGGTTCTGTAAAAGGAACTGACTTAAAATCAACATTACCACACAGTCAATTTAAGTATATTCATACGGAGGCTATCAGTATTTTAAAAGTATTGGGTTAAATTACACTGTTGCAGTACAAGCATTTAGGGCAAGCTACAGAAAGCCCTCCTTCTTTTCCATGGGATGGTGAATGGAGTTCATAGAAAACCATTGAATCACAGAAACTAAAGGGCACAAACACACCCATGGCACAAATGCTCCTTTAACATGGAGAGATTAACAAACCATTTATTTTATCCCCATCAGCATTTTCACCCTGCCTTGCCCACACGTATCTCACTGGGAACACCCCCTCCCACGTGCCATATGACCCCTCTAAACCACTTCTCTCAGACAAGACACTACTAGGCAGCAAAGAGAAGCGATCCCAGCTCTGCCACATAACTCAGCTCTGGATAAATCCCTCTCCTTTTAGAAAGCCTGTGGGTTTCTCTCTCAGGAGATCCGGTTGACTGGCTGGGGACTATTTGCACAATAAAGAAGCAAGTTAAAAACCCCTCCTCCGAGTATGTAGATTGCAGCGCTTGCCACCTTGGAAAATCAAGACCCTGATTTTAAGGCATCTTTGTCATGACTTTGTCACGGTTCAGGGAAGGTCTCCACAACGTGTGCTGCTGGGTTTTTTCTGTTACGATCCATTCCACAGAAAGAGTCCCAGGCTGCGCAACTGAGGCATTCATCTACATTTTGTAAATAATGATGAGATTTACATAAAGAGGCACAGTAAAACTCTCCCACTCTCAACCAGTCCCTGAAACACTTCTTTTTCACTGGTTCTTACCGTCACACTGTATCCAAATACGAATTGTCATTTTGGATGCTTTGATTCCCAGAGGACAAGCCCCCACTTTCTCCCCCTGAAAGCTGCACAGCAGATGGCACAGGCAGCCCTGCCTCTTCGAGACACTCCCACCCCTCCAAGTGCACCTCAGGAAGGTAGCATGGAATATTTAAAGGCTCCTGAGGTGCTTACTAGCACAGTGGGGTAAATTGGCCTGCAGTTGAGTTGAAATAAAACACTCTTGCGATTTAAAGGTGCCTAAATTCATTGTCAACACAAATTTATACAAGGATAAAGTTCCAGAGTCTTTCACAGGGGAGCTCACCCAGCAGTTATCAAAAGCAATGGGCAAACCAGCACAGGTAAGTTCATATGCTCAAAAGTTTTCCTATATGCTCAAAAGTTTCCCTTATTTAGTCAGCTGTGCCTATGCAATGAGCTATTTCTCAGTGACAGCCTCTGTAAAATAATACACCTAAGGACTCACCAGTATCAGTTTTCTCTCTGGACATACATGAACCAGGAGGGCAAGTGAGCTGATTCTGACCAGCAAATCAAGGGAGGTGATTCTGCCTCTCTACTCAGATCTGGTGAGAGCCCACTTGCAGTACTGCATCCAGCTCTGGGGAATCCAACAAAAGGAGGATGTGGACCTGTTGGAATGAGTCCAGGGTCATGAAGGTGATCAGGGGCCTGGAGCACTTTCCCTATGATTACAGGCTGAGAAAGTTGGGGTTGTTCAGCCTGAAGGATCTGGGGAGACCTTAGAGCAACCTTCCAGTACCTAAAGGGGATTACAGAAAAGCTGGGGAGCGACTTTTTGCAAGGGCTTGTAGTGATAGGATAACAGGTAATGTCTTTAAACAGAGAGGGTAGATTTAGATTAGATAGAAGTAAGAAATTTTTCACCCTGAGGGTGGTAAGACACTGGAACAGGTCTCCCAGAGACGCTGTGGATGCTCCATCCCTTCAAGCATTCAAAGGCCTGATTGGATAGGGTTCTGAGTGGGTGGTGACCCTGGTGGAAGGTGTCCCTGGCCACGGCAGGGGGGTTGGAACCAGGTGATCTTTAAGGTTGTGGTTACAGCTGAAGAAAAAAAATAAGGTAATCAAGTTGCTTGGACATCTAGCAAAAATACCTATGTGAGATCCTGCTGCTCAAGTCAAAATATCAAAAGTAAAATCTGCCCTCTGGTTTCATTACAAAACTGAGGGATTTTTACCTGCCAAAACCCACTGCAATATGCTGCTGAGGTGAAGTACTGAAATAGTGTCATTAAGGGTCTTACAAGGCTTTCATTTTCTTCGTTAACCCTGAAAGGTCACTAGTCTCTATATCAATTTGACTTGCTCCATGGATCTCATCAGTGGTGGGATGGTTAATAGTATTGACATTTCTTTGACCAATTAGAAATTCTCAGTTCAGCACTGATAATTAGAATATTGCTATTTGTTTCAGTGTGGCTGTAGTCTTTAAAAGACAGCTGTATGTGGTTGGACGTTCTCATCACATTGATTTGATGCTGTTAAAAAGCCAATAGACCTGTAGGAGTCTGATTTTACTGTGTCTCTTTCAGGCAGATTGATTGATGTTTGATAAAGGGGCTCCCCTTTCTCTAGGGACAGTAATGGAGCCCTATACAACCAACCAGTCTCATTAAACATGTAGGAAATCAATCTTTACCAAATTTCACCAAAGTTAGTTATCTCAGGGAATAGACAGAAACATGTTTTAGGCTTGTGTAAGCCTCATCTCCATAGAAAGCAAGCTTAACTGTAAATAGGAGTAAGAATTTCTTTTTTTCCTCAGCACATGCAGTAATATAATAAAATTCTTATGTAAAACTGGTGTGTTCTATTTCCCTTCAAAAAACCATTTTTTTTTAATCAGTCTAGCAAACAAGCACTTGCTGTTGCGGGTGGTGGTTCTTGCATAACAGCTTCTGAATATAAATCCAGAGGCCAGGGCTGGGATGCAGCTGGAACAGGTTTGTGCAGCCGTGTGGAAGGGATATGTAATGGAACTGAGAAATATACAGGGAAGAACAAAGAGATTTTTCAAAGAGGACATGCAAGCTCTTCATGACAAAGGAGGCAATAGGAAAGGGAGACTCTCTTAGTTATAACACAGAAAGAAGGAAGGGATTAGGGTGGGCTGGAATGCAGAGCTTTCCTCTTGCAGGAAATGGTACCATTTGAAAAAATACTGATTTTTATTTTTTATCAAATAAAGGTGGGGTTTTTTTTTCTGCTGGAAAAACGGTTTCAAACACTTTCAAAGTGCTCTAAGAAGAAAATAATGCTGATTAATGCTTCAACTTGATATTTATTTTTTTTTAAAGGTAATAATCTGTTTCCAGGGTAGATGTTAAAGCTTGTGTGTACCTACATTTGGCATAAAGATGAGAGCATAGGGTGTCCAGCCAGGGGAGAACAGAGCTAAGCAAGTGGTACTTCAGCAGAGTCTCCTTGGCTAATCCAGTACTGCTGTGTTCTGATGCACCTTACACCCAAACAAGCTGTAAATGACAGCCAAGGCTAATTAACCAGACAGCTCCTCATACTCAGGCTTGCTGCTTTTACCAAGGGGGTTAATTGCTGCTGAGTTCCAATGATGCGCTGCTAATAAACGTGGGTAAGAACAGAAGAGAAGCCAGATAGATGCCAAAGGACCTGATCCCTGGATTCACCAGTGTGTGGTTCTGACACTGTGTATTAGCAGCAGCGAAAATTGCAGGCTGGTCATTAATATTAACATAGATACTTTCTTCTATTTTTCCTGCTATCAAGAACAAAAGTAGGATTAGGCTGTATTTTGTTTAATGAGAGGGATGTTGATTTAGACCTCTGCTGTGTCAGTTCACATTTACCTCACCACAGAAGACTGCAGCAGGATCCAGTGAGGTGCAAAATCTCTCTGGAACGTGGGGCGGCAGCAATGCAATCGCACAGCCCCACTCCCACCCGGCCTTCCCACACAGGCGGGGAGAGCCTGGTGGCTCCAGGGAGGTTCTAGAGGTATTGCAGGTCTTGAAGCACCTGAAATTTCTATCCAAAGTTCAAAGTCGGTAGAGATGTTACTGCAGGGTCCTCCTTCCAACAGTGTACCTGGGCTGAGCATCCAGAAGCCGTCTTTCAGTAGGTAACTGGGCACAGTGGGGTTGAAAGCTGCAAGACAGCAGGCAGGGAAAGTTCTTTGCCACAGGGTAACTTAGGAACAGGATGAAACCATCTGTCTTTTAGCAAGTGGTGGAAAGCATCTCTGAGTGCCTGAGATTGCTCTTTTTTTTGTTGTTATTTAATTTTATGTGCTGCTAGTGCCTTTAGTTAAGAATGAAGACATTCCGCAATAGGCAAAAGAATTGTGATGGAAGTGCCTGTTACCAAATAGTATGTCATGAGAATGGGGTTCTATTTCACACCTTCTCATCTTTAGGAAGTATGGAAGTGCAGTGAAGTTCAGAAGTGTAACTGACAGGCGTGCACCTATTTTCAGTGTAGTTTAGGTACACAGATATCTTCCTGGATTTTCAAAACTTTTCCTAACATAGCAAAGGAAAATAATACTCCTTTCTTCTTCCAACAGTATCTAGCAATACAGATCTCCCCTGACCAGCTGATGTCCTTTGGTGGCTCCACAGACCCCTGTGCTATGTGCTTTCTCTACTGCACTGGCAAGATAGGGGAGCAGGAGAACAAGGTCTACTCCAAATTGCTTTGGGACCTGCTGAATAAAGAGCTGAAAATGCCATCTGACAGGTGAATTCCCACAGCAACTTGTCCAACATGACTTTCCACAGATTGTTAAAACTATTAATCCCAGACCTGTCCTTTGCTGTTCTTCTGTTAACATTCTGCTTGAAGAGACTAAATGCCAAGTCAATAGAACAATTCTCCAATTAAAAGTAGGAATGGAGCAATTGCATGAGCTGCAATGGCAATGCCCAGAAGCTCTAACATATCTTAGTTAGGATGATGGAGGCTCAGGCACTGCACGTACTCGCAGATCTCATGTGCATAAGCCCAGGTACAGACACAATAACTTGATGTTATTAAATTGATAACATGAGTAACCTGTACCAAGACTTTCCTACTGCCTGTGGTGTATGAAAGGGGGTCCATTACAAAAGCTTCCAATCACATAAAAGCATTTCTAGTCCTTCTCCTGAAGGTACACCAATCAGCTCCAGAAATGACTGTAAATAAAACACATCATCCTGAAATCTCTTTAAAACAACAAGTAGAAAACCACCAGGAACAGCAGGCAAGGTATTAAAGGGTGTGGAAGATGCAGCACTCAAACATGCCTGCCAAAATATGCAAAAGGAAATGTGTACCTTGCTGAGGGGGACAGTCTGCAGCATGGCTACATGTGTCCTGCTGTGGGAACACCCCAGCCAGCCTGCAGCACTCTGCTCTCAGCGCTTTACAGACTGGTGTCTGTCTTCCCTTTCAGAATCTATGTCAGCTTCTTCGAGATCAGTGCTGGCAACATAGACTGGAACAACACCACCTTTGCTTGAGGTGCCCTTGAGTGGCAACAGCTTATTCCTGAACCCTCACTGTGGTTTTTGAGCACTGCAGTTCTAGTCATGTTACCTGTATTTGGCACAAATGTAAACATCAGTGCTGCCTTAGTCACTGCTACCCAATGCCACTTTAACATCCTGTCTGCTGCTTAAAATAAACAGAAGTATCTTGGCCTGATTTGAAAATACATTTAAGTCAACAGATGCAGCTATCGATGTGGCATGTGGCCCTCCCTCCAAAAGAAGAAAAGCCGTGATTGCCCCTTATTTAAAAGGGATGGATTGCAGTCCAGGGCCTCCTTAGATCTAACACTACATGGAATTCTAGCTGCTTAGCAGAAATACTTCTACTGTGAAAAGGCTCAGGATAGGCAGAGGGAGCAAGTGGAAAAACCCACTGCTCACTGTTCTGCCCTCCCCTTTTTGTCCATCGAACAATTTGCAGTGACAGTGAAGATTAGAGCACAGCTCAAAATGGGGCAGAGGCACAGTGAGCCATTCCCAGAGGCCAAAGTAATGAATTACTTATAAAAGGAAGATTTTGATATAAATATTTATTGTTCGAGCCCTGGGTCAAACAAGAGCATTTGCTTCCAAAGTAAAATGAAAGATTGAGTACGGATCTGTTTCCTGAATTTCCAAAATTAGGTGTATTGTGATTTTTTTTTTCTGGAAGAACAAACCAATCTCACTGCTGTTCTGAGCTCTGTTGTGAACATCCCATTTTGTCCCTATCACAGCTTTGCAGCCATAATCTCTAAATACAAGCCTGCACCTCAACCTGCAAATATGAAAGCTTCTTTAGTGAATGAGAGCAGCACACCCAAACAAAGCAACATGTTATTTGGCAACTAAATACAAAATGTCTTATTAAATATTGTTTGCTCCACTTAAAGCCTTACAGAGTTACCCATCGAGGAAAGAAGACATGAGGTAGGTGTTCTTTTAGCAGAATTGCTTGTGGCAAACAGCTAGAAAGCCCCCACATGAAGCAGGATGTTAGAAGAGGAGGAAGTTCTCTTCTCCAGAAACCAGTCTACCTTCTTCATAAAGCCACCAGCTCAAAAAATGCTGCCTCTGCCTGTGCTTGGAGCCACAGCACCAGCATCCTCTGGTGTTCTCCAGGCTCCTCTTCCCTGGTGCAGTTGATCTGTGCTCAGGTGTTGGCTGTGATGCAGTTGGGTATCTACAACTGCAACCTGTGATGCCCCATCTTCTTTTTGCAGTCAGCCTCCAGCAGAGGCTTCAGCCTGCCCCATGTATCTTCTGAAGCCTTTCCATGATAGATGCCTTCAGAGTTATTCTCAGAGCATCCAAACCCTGAAATGTGTGTTCCTTGGCTACCTCATGGCACAAGTGCAATTCAGACCACCTCGACTTGGTTACAATCCTTATACTCCCTAATAGGGCACATAAAAGCTGTCTCTGCTGCTGTCTCTGGCACATCATTAGAATGCACTTTGCTATGTTTCAGTAAAACATTTTACCTTCCAGCTTTCTGCCACCTTAGATGCATTTCTTCATTGTTCTTATTTTATTCATGTGTTTTAAAACAGATGTTTTGCACCCAGAAAATGGATTGTGAATGCATGAGTGTGGAGCAGTCACATGAGGGAGGGATGCATCCAAACACACTGCTATTTGGTTAACTTCTGAAAATGCATCTTTAGAAGATATGAAAATGTATGTGGTGCTTCTTCCTTAGTCAAGGGAGCAAAAGAGAATGAATTTGTGGGTGTCTCTCCATAGGGTGACATCATGGCCAGGATCCATCACTTTGTGCCTGGCAGGCCACTGAGTAAGCACATCGGTGTTGCCAGAATTCCCACCCCACCTCCATGCAATTCTGGGAGGAAGGAAGGTGGGAGGAATAAGTGACACTATACAGTGACAGGGAGCTGAAGATGTTAGTTCTTCATAGCACTGTTAATCGCTAAAAAAAATAAGTGCTCCAGTCCTGTCAGTACTCAGTGTTATAGCTTGTACCCCTCCAAAGCATTGCCATATGATACCATCCCTTATCCTGCGTTCAGGGCTCTGTGTGTTCCCATGTGTAACATGTATGTATGGTCAAGCTTTCCAGCTGCAGCAGTGCTTGGACTTTGTTACAAATTAACACATGCATGATTCTGTGTGTAAAATGTGTGTGGAGGGGGATTAAAGCCTGATTCTCTTTAAGCCTTCCTGTGAGTCATTTCAAGTCCCGGCAGGGTGCGGACTTGTGCCCTCTGCAGCCTACGTGCATCGCATCACACAGCCCAGCATAACCCTCATCTCAGGCTGCCTCTCACCTCCGAATACGCACGCACCAGTTCCTTTCTAAGCAAAAATAAGATCACATCTGCCTATTTCCCGTAGAGAAATATGATGTGAAAATGAGGATGTTGAGGAGTAATAGATCACTTTTAATTTGATTGAAAAACGTTAGAGAATAACTAACATGCCAGAAAGTCAGAGGTTTCTGCTTACATCGTGTTAAGCTATGTGCAGTTAAAACAAAAAACATGCAAATGCGCCCTTGTTTTACAAAACAAAACAAAAACAAATCCCATGGGTGCCCAGACTGGTATCCATTTTTGCAACTGCCAAGCTAGGACTCCAGCCCTTTTTAGCCCTGATGCTGCAAAAGCCCGTGGGAGTGCTACAGCCGTAGTACCACACGTGCCGATACCAGGTTACGTATGACCTGCCCAGCGCGACAGGACTTATTTCCAGAGAGGAACCTACAACATACTCTCAAAAAAAGCTCAATCAAAAGAGTAACTGCGGAACAGGGAGCAGGCTGGGGAGGCAGGGTTCCCCGCCCCGCTCCCTCCCCCTCATCTCCGGGCGCGGCCCCTTTAAGGCCGGCGCGACCCCGCGCACTAAAAGCGCTGCCGGCACCGCCCCGCTCCATTCCGCCGCTGCCCTCGTCCCACCGCATCGCTCCGCTCCCGCCGCCGACTCCGCCGCCACCATGCCCATGTTCACCATCCAGACCAACGTCTGCAAGGACGCCGTGCCCGATAGCCTGCTGGGCGACCTCACCCAGCAGCTGGCCAAGGCCACCGGCAAGCCCGCGCAGGTGAGGGCGGGCGGCGGGGCGGGTGCCGGCGGGAGCGGAGGGGCCGCGGCCCCGCCGGACGGGGAC
>WTSP01008853.1:0-38141 GCA_025331215.1 Actenoides lindsayi
GAGGGCTGGAACCCCTCTGCTGGGAGGCCAGGCTGGGAGAGCTGGGGGGGTTCAGCCTGGAGAGGAGAAGGCTCTGGAGAGACCTTCTGGTGGCCTTTCAGGACTTCAAGGAGCCTGTCAGAAAGATGGGGAGGGACTTTTGAGCGGGGCCTGTTGCAACAGGACAAGGGGTGATGGATTGAAACTAAAAGATGGAGATTTAGGCTGGAGAGGAGGAAGGCATTATTGACCCTGAGGGTGATGAGAGCCTGTCCCAAGTTGCCCAGAGAGGTGGTGGCTGCCCCATCCCTGGCACCATTGCAGGTGAGGTTGGCTGGGGCTCTAGTTGCAGATGTCCCTGCTCAGTGCAGGAGGGTTGGTGACCTTGAAAGGTCTCTTCCAACCCAAACTGTATGATTCTATGTTAAATGATTTAACAGGTTTTGTGTTTGCTTCCAGGAGCAGGTTTGAGATGTTTGCCAAATTGCTAAAGCCATCAAGATTTCTAGGCAGAGGTTTCCAGAAACAGCTCTTGAGTGCTGTTGGCTGTCAATGACCATCTCACAGCTCCTCAGCAGCTGCCTCCTCCCCGTGGACTGCTTATTCCTAGACCGGGAACGTGGCTTTTGCAACACTTGAAGAACAAAGTTCCCTCACTTTCCAATCCCTTGTTTATGGGAATTTCACCATGTGATATTTGAAAGCTGAGTGACACTCACTTAACCCTATTAAACTGTTTTTTGTATTGGTTTTAGTCTTCCAGATCTCTTTTGCAATGGAAAAGGCTGATGACTGCAAGAGAAAACTTTCCACTGTACCTTCAAACTGCCTATGGGTAGTGCAGCCAGAGGGTCTAGGGGCATCAGGAATGTTAGCAATAAAAAGATGTCACAACAAGTGTCTGTAACCTCCAAAATCCTACCTTCTTTTCTGATTTGCCCTCAGTTTACTAAGAATGACACATTACTGCTGTGCTGGTAAACACAGCAGTCAGACCATAAGGGCAATGCATCATCAGGTCAAGATATAGAAACATAGATTAATTTTGGTTGGAAAAGACCTTTCAGATTATCAAGTCCAACCATTAACTCGGCACTGCGAAGTCACCACTAAACCATGTCCCTCAGAACCACATCTCCATGGCTTTGAAACCCCTCCAGGGATCATGGGGACTCCACCATTGCCCTCGGCAGACTAGGCCAGGCCTGGACAACCCTTGAGGGGAAGAAATTGTTCCTCAGCTCCAACCCCTGGAACAACTTGAGGCCGTTTCCTCTTGTCTTGTTGCTTGTTCCTTGGGAGAAGAGCCCGAACCCACCCAGCTCCAACCTCCTGTCAGGGGGTTGTTGAGAGCCAGAAAGTCTCCCCTGAGCCTCCTTTTCTCCGGGCTCAACAAGCCCAGGTTCCTCAGATGCTCCTTATAAGATTTGTGCTCTAGACCCTATTAAAAATGAAATAAATGATGTCACTCTCCTGAAGTCACAGCAAAAGTTACACGTTAAAAAAAAAACAACTCCAAGCAACCAAAAGAACCCCTCCACCCCAACAGCCCAGCAACGTCCAGGCAAGTTCACTGTTACAGCTGCTGCAGATCCATCAGTTCCTGCTGCGTTTGACTTCCATGTGGGACTGCAGCAAATTGAAAGGAAAATCGCATCAGGTTCTGCCAAGCCAACCGGAGAAATGTGTTGTGTCTCCTTAAATGCGTCTTTTCTCCCCAGTTTTCAGCTGGAACCGCACCGGAGCGGCTCTTCTGCTGTTGGCAGCTGTTGGGTATGTGCTGTGCATTGAAGTGAGTTACCTTGGAGGAGCTGCCCTTAGAAATGCTGATCTGCTGCTAACTACGGAGCCCCTCCAGGGCACTTCTAAGTGGTTGCCCTGAAGGTGGGAGATCAAAACGGCATGAAATCCTTCTGGAAATGCAGGGCAAGTACGGCACCGGCAATGGACGGAGAGATTCAGCCGATTTAAAAGTATTAATTTGCTTGCCGTGTGTTTTGTGAGCATTTAAAACAGTATCATTAGCACTAATAAAACTGTCATGGTTACAGCATTTGTGATGATCTACTATATGTGGTGTTCATTTATGTACATTGTGGAGAGGTGTGGGAGTGTTTATAAAAGCATTAACGTATCGCCAGCAGTGACAGCTACACTGAAAATTGTCTATTATCACACCCAGGTTTTCAGTTGCTTTTAACTTTTCATTCTTTTCTGGTTTATTTTTTATGCCTGGTGCTTGATTTTGGGGGTGGGAGGGAGCAAATATTTCTGTTACCACACTCAGTGACAAAGGGATTAAAGGAAAAATATATTTCTTTGCCCTAATTAAAAAGGGGACAATCTTTTGAGCAGGGCCTGTTCTGACAGGACAAGGGGTGATCATTTGAAACTAAAAGAGGGAGATTTAGAGCAGACAGGACTGAATTTTTGATGCTGAGGGTGGTGAGACCCTGGCCCAGGTTGCTCAGCAAAGTGGTAGAAGCCCAGTATCTGGAAATACTCCAGGTGAGCTTGGTTCCAACAGAATCTAGTGCTACTCTTGAGCAAAACTAGAGGGGTCTTCTCGTAACAAGTCACTGAAGGCCAGGCAAATATATGCTGGCAGTTTAAGATCAGGCAGAAAAGGGGAGCATGCAGAATTAGCACACTGGCTCTGGTGATTCATAGCCCATTCAACAGATACTTTAAGCAGAATCCAGACAACCTGCACCTAGAGCAGATATGAGGAAGAATTTTTGACACTGAGGGTAGTGAGAGCCTGGCCCAGGTTGCCCAGAGAGGTGGTCGCTGCCCCATCCCTGGCACCATTGCAGATGAGGTTGGCTGGGGCTCTGAGCAACCTGCTCTAGTTGCAGATGTCCCTGCTCCCTGAAGGGGGATTGGACCTCTAAATGTCCCTTCCAACCCAAACCATTCTGTGATTCAAAAAAACCAATTTTGAAACAAGTGAATCTATTCAGAAAATAATAATTCTATGGAGTATTCAAGGTTCTGACCAAGCAACACAAAGTTCTATCCAGTGAAGGGCTGGATAACAAAGTTACACTGACTATTTATCCACTGGGTGACCTTTCTTCAGTTATTTTCACTGAGACAGGGAACTACAGGAAAATAACATCTGACACATACTTAGAGTGTTGTATTATATACATGGAAGGGCAGGGGATGGGTAAGACTTGAAAGACAACTAGACTCCTAGAATGGTTCAGATTGGAAGGGATATTTAAAGGTCATCTAGTCCAACCCACAGCTAGGTAGAGGTATTTCTAATTTTCAGGCACATCTGGTCAGCAGGCGTCCAACAGAATGTTTATTGGCCCAGACCACCTTGTAGAGACTTCTTGTGGAAATTGTGGTATTGTTTTTGTCAAAACTGTCATCAAAAAGGCTGAGGCTGGATTGTTCCATTCCTGACCATCTAGAGTTGAAAAGCACCAGGAATGCATCTGCTAACAGTCCCTAGGAAGGTGGCCTATTGCCCCCCATGCTCCATGAAGACACAGTAACCAACCATCAACATTGCGACAACCACCACCATGAGGCACAAACTGGAGTTGGGTGGTTAATACAAAGCTAAATTCTCCAGTGCTTTCAGAAACACAGCCAGAAGACTCCCGAGTCCCTGCAACATCTTGGTTGATGAGGTACCAAAGCATCGCTACCTCCTTGTGACCCTTGTCCTCCAGCTTCAAGAGGACGGAATTGAAAATTGCGTAGTCCCTAAAATATGTTTTCCTTTGCTATTGGTCTCTCAGAATTTTGAATGCTTTCTCTCTTTATATTCCTTCCAGCCTGTTGCTTGCCTAATAGCATTTCAGACTTCAGAACGCCAGTGAAATATGACCATCTTAATGCCAGCGTTTGCTGTAGTGACCTAAATGCCACATGTCCTTTTGTTGCTTTCTGATTGCAAGAGGTGAAGCTGTAACCAAATAACTACCCTTTCACATCTCCAGGAGGCCTCTTTTGATTCCTCGGAGTCTGCACACAGTCGGGAGAATCTTCTCAAATCTTTTCTTAGCCCCATTAACTGGTGAAGTGATAAAGAGCTATGCTCTGAAATATAATTTGTTGCTTTATGAATGATGAGCTCTTTCAGAAACAGATGGGGGTTAGATCTCTGGGAGGAGAAAAAAATACCCCAACAAACAACAACAACAAAAGCAAAACAAACCCACAGCAATTTTGTGATGCTCAATATGACAATTCTTGGCAGAAGCCTTTTTTCATATTTAAAATGCTTTGCTATTTAAACAAGCTGGTACATTTAGAACCACCCAGCCGCCGCTGAGCCACTTCTCTGGAGGTACCGCCTGTGTCTCAGACCGCCCGCTCCCTAAGTACACCTAGCACAGTCCTTGGCAAAATTTGTTAATATAATTTTACCTCTTTGCCAGGAAAAATGCTAATGCAGTCCTAGGAGTTGTGTTTAACTTTTGCTTCAGCTATACTAATGTCGGTTTAAAAGGTGGTGGATTTTGGATCTCAGAAGATATCACACTGGATGAAGCGTGAAATCTGGAAATCCCAGGGCTTAAAGATACCGGTTATATAAAATTCACTTTGTTTTTTTTCTGCCAGGCATTTGCCTTCTGAGCAGCTGACACGAGCAAAAAAGCAGCCGAATAATGCTGTGAAAAGTAAAGCTGAGTGCAAGCGGTAACACTGCATTTTCTACACTTGTTACCCATTTCTGTCCGCAACACGTGCGAGTTTGCCGTGTTTTCTGGTTTCATTTACCCTGATGTAAATTCCAGAGAGAATCTGTTACAAACATGATTATCTTGGCTTTGTCCTAATTTAAGCAAACGAAGGATTTTACCCTGCTGTCTGTCCTGTCCCTAGAACAAGGATTACTATCACAAAATGGTGGAGCGTGATGTTTCTGATTATGCTCATAAGAAACCCAAACAAAATCCTTTGTTCCTAACGTGACTTTTTTTTTTTTGAGTGTTGCACAGCAGCTTATTCCCTTTCTCTCCCAGACAGGTTTAGAAGATAAGCCAAGACAACAAAACGACAGCTGAAGCTATGAAGTCTCCGTGTCCTCGATCCACACCTGCAGCAATAGGTATCTGTTCATGTCCTTAATATCATTGGGTTTCACTACTTAACCCATATCAGAAACATGCTTTATGCTCTCATACAAACAAACCAGGGTGTGATTCCACCCTGAAATGTAAATAATTTGTAACTACGGCCCACAGTTGAGCAAAATTGGGGTGGAATAACAGCAGGCACCAGTACTGATCAGGGGTCATCCTCCTGGAAAGCAGCACTAGGGAGAAAGACCTTGGAGTCCTAGTAAGTTCTCCATGGGACAGCAAAGGACCCTTGTGGCCAGGAAAGCCAATGGCATCCTGAGGTGCATTAGGAAAACTGTGTCCAGCAGGTCGAGGGTGGTTCTTCTCCCCCTCTACTCTGCCCTATTTAGACCACACCTGGAATACTGTGTCCAGTTTGGGGCTCCCCAGTTTAAGAGAGACAGGGATCTCCTGGACAGAGTCCAATGGAGAGCTACAAGGATGATTAAGGGACTTGAGCATCTTCCCTATGAAGAAAGACTGAGAAAACTGTGGCTGCTTAGTCTGGAGAGGAGAAGACTGAGAGGGGACCTTGTTAATGTCTAGAAATATCTGAAGGGTGGGTGTCAAATGGAAGGGGCCAAGATCTTTTCTGTAGTGCCCAGCAACAGGACAAGGAACAATGGTTATAAACTTGAGCATAGAAGGTTCCACCTCAACATGAGAAGGAACTTCTTTACTGGGCAGGTGACAGAGCCTGGCCCAGGCTGCCCAGAGAGGTTGTGGAGTCTCTTCTCTGGAGACTTTCATAACCCATATGGATCCGTTCTTGTGCGACATGCCCTGGGTGTTCCTGCTCTGGCAGGGGGGTTGGACTCAATGATCTCCAGAGGTCCCTTCCAACCCCTGACATTCTATGATTCTATGAAAACTCCTCTTTCTGTGTTTGCAGAGGAGCTGTCCTTGCACAAGCAGCAGCGAATGTGCTTTAAGCTGGTCTGCTCCAATACTTTCACCAGCATTAGTTTATTTTATACTGGATTTTTAACACAGTTTGCCACTGCTGAGACATCACATTCCCCAGTCTTTGCATAAGCAATTACAAACAAGTCAGACAAGGCTCTGCTGCTACCTCTTGCAGGAAGGACTAGTTATCCATCAACATTTCCTGTGTACAAATGTGATAAAGCAAAATTAAATTCAACCCTGCGGTTAAATCTCAATGCAGCTTGGTTTAAAGGTTGATTTTTTTTTATTTTTTTTTTCCATTATTATCTTTTTTTCCTGGGAATGATGCCTCAGGCAAGGCAAGTGTGGCTCAGTATGGAAAAGGATTTTTTATCTATCTACTACCTTTTCCTAAATTGCTAATGCTTCTTCAACTATTAAAGCCGCAATGGCTTCTGTAAATGCACTTTCTGATTACAGGAGTTACACTATGCACTGGGGACCAAAAAGACAAAAAAAAAAAAAAAAAAAAAAAGGAAAGAAAAGAAGAAAAAATTGGAAAAAAAAATGCCTGAGTGAGTTATGTCACAAATTGCCTTTAGTGCTTCAAATGTATATCAAATACGCAGGAACATTGTTATGGATTGTTCCAGCAATATAAAAAAAAAAATAGTATTATGAGGCCTTTAGAGAGGTAAATGAATTACAATCTCCTTGTGGGTGAGGTAAGGCTTGTGGGTGGGAGCAGTGTCTTTTATTAGACCAACTTAGTAGAGTTGGAAAAAGTTGACGGGAAGTGCTCGTACGCCAGGAAGATTATCTCCTTTCCCCCCACTGTATTAGTTTTTCCAGTAAAGACCTGCAAATTTTATCTTGCCCGCATCCTTTAACCAGCACGGTTATAACCATAGTAACACGAGGCTTTTTAAAAGCAAGCAGCGAACTAAAAATAAACTACATGAAGAAACAAGAGGACATCTTCAGCCTGCAATGGTTTTGAACCTTCTCAACTCGGCCGAGCCCATTGAGGTGCCAGTAGAACTATTCTGAACGAGTCTATAATTTAAAGGCATTGCTGAGGAGAAAAAAAGCTGCTTCTTTCCAGGACTTCTGGTAACACCAGAGGACAGGAGGGGACACAGCCGGGCTCTGCAGAGCATGCTTTTGTGAGGCTGCCTGCATAATTTTGCCCTGTCTGGATGGGTCTTTTTAGGAAAGGATACACTAGCAGACATTTCCATACCCTTCACGCTTCTGTACAGGATTTAGCAAGTATTCATTATCCTTACATGTCATGCATGGTATTTGACAATAATGTTTTTCCCTTACAAGTTAAGAAGCTGCACTGTGTCCTTCATGTCTTCCACATCGCTCTGCTCTTCCCTTTGCTCCATTTCTCCTCTTTTTCTAGTCTCCATCTCCTTGTTTTCGCTGTTTTAGCTGTGTTCCCATGAGCAAAGTTGTGAGTATATCGGTTAATATATCTTTAAAAGTGTCAGGGATTTTTTTGTCTCCAGGACCATCTTCTCATTTCTCATGCATATATTTTGCTTTTTGTCCCAGAAGCATAGAAAGTGAGACAAGATTCAAGTGAGGTGCCATAATTAGGCCACAGTCTTATTAATAATGACCATCTGGGAACAACAGTTAATAACTTGTGCGGGATAGGTGACAGTCTCTTCCCTAATTGTTTTCACCCTCTGGAAGGCTGTTCCCTCCTTTTTTGCCACCCCACTCCCCCCCATCTCCGTGCCCTATGGAGATCTCCTCCCTTGCTCTTTTCCCCGACTACTCCCCGGTCTAATGCTGGGGATCTCCAATCATTCAAGGACAGAAGTCCTAGGAAAAGGAGATTGTTTCCTTCCAGTGACACAGCCAGAGCTCTGCCTGCTGCTGCACTCCCGTCTGATTTGGCTTTATCAAGAAAGGTATCAGATTCCTCATCAGATAAGTGCCTGAAATGGCTTTCTGTCGCCTGCTGAAATGGGCCGTTCTGAACTTACCCTTTCTAGTGACCCAGTCAGGTTCCTGGGAAAGGTGGAAAAAATTCACCCTGCCTCAATCAATCTGGTGATGGAGGAAAATCACTCGAGTCCTTCAAAATGTGTTGATGACTGCAGCAGGCTGAAAACCTATCTGGATACAAATCCCAGCGTAATCTAAGAGTGAGGGGGCTGGCACATTGTTGCTGTTTTCTACCATCCCTGTAACTCTTCTACCACGTTCATGCTTGAATGATGTCTTAGGCAAGTAAGCAGTGTTTTCCTGCAGCCAGGTGAAGGAACTCCCCTCTCGATTGTGGTGAAGTGGGTCCAGGACAGGGAGGCAGCTCAAGGAGGAGCAGGATCCAAATGCTGCCAGCAGCCCTTCCCAGCCACCTTCACAGGGGCTGTGAGCATCCCAGTCCACATGCATCTTCCTGCATCCGCAGCTCAGCAGGAAGGAGGGAGGCAGTGGCCTTAAAACCCAGAAAATTACTTTCTCCCAACATAGAAATATACTGTTTCATCAGCTGATGTTCTGAATCCTCATCCTGCACTCAGATGTGGCACCCCCAACATAAGAAGGACATGGATCTGTTGGAGTGGGGCCAGAGGAGCCCCAGCAATGCTGGGAGGGCTGGAATCCGTCTGCTGAGAGGCCAGGCTGGGAGAGCTGGAGGTGTTCAGCCTGCAGAGGAGAAGGCTCTGGAGAGACCCTCTGGTGGCCTTTCAGCACTAAAAGGGGCCTGTCAGAAAGATGGAGACAGACCTTTTATCAGAAGTGTAGTGATAGAATGAGGGATAATGGTTTTACATTAAAAGAGGGGAGATTTCGACTACACATGAGGAAGAAATTCTTCACTGTGAGGGTGCTGAGACACCGGAACATGTTGACCAGGGAAGCTGTGGATGCTCCATCCCTGGAAGTGTTCAAGACCAGGTTGGATGGGACTTTGAGCAACCTGGTCTAGTGGGAGGTGTCCCTGCTCACGGCAGGGGAGTTACAACTAGATGATCACAGAATCATTAAGGCTGGGAAAGACCTCTAAGGTGATCATGTCCAACCATCTACCCGACATTATCATGACCACTAAACAGTCTAGGAGTACTAATGCAAGTAAACTCAAGATCTTGGAGCTCTAATGGAGAGGAGTGATCTCAAGTAATAACTTCTGCACAGAACTAGAGATTTTACATTTCTTCATCTTCCTCACTTTACTGGTTTTAGTGCAATTCAGCAAAAACAGGGATAGAAGCAAGTGTAGCAATAGACAGAGATAAGAGGACCAGTGAAGGCAGTGACCTTTAAGGTCCCTTCCAACCCAAACCGTTCTAAGATTTGATGATCTCTAAAAACACCTCAACAAACCCGGCAACAATGAGAGACTGCCGAAGTTAACGAGCAAGCAAAAGCCTGCCTGGTTTTGTAAATGTGCCCTTTCTTAGATGGAATTGCACCCTGCTACTCTCCGTGCAAACAAATGTGGAGAGCTTGTGATTGAAGTAGAGAGAACAGGGGGAGGGAAACGTGCAGTTTGGGCAAGGTCATGTAGGCAGCCAGTGGCAGAGCAAGAAACTAATACCTTCAGTCTCCTAATTCCCAGGCCTTTTCTCCTGACATCTGAAAATACTTTATTTCAGGCCCTCGCTGTTTGCTGGTCTCAGTGGGTCAAATCGGACCAGAACATTTCAATGAAAAACAATCATTTTTATGTTCCAAGAATCACACTGAACAACCCCGCAGACGAGGTTTCTTAGGTGATACGCAGCCGTTAGGCGGAATGAAAGTTTGCTGTAAGTGCTTGCTGCCAAAATGTAAGAGTGAAAGATGACTTTGGAGAGCCTCAGGAGTAGCTCAGGCAACGTGTGTCCTCCCACAGACAGAACAAGGAAATTACATAGTCAGGGACAAGGCAAAAATCATAACTGTTTTTTATTAGGCTCTGTCCTCTGTTTGTTAGGATTATTGCCTTCACTGTCGTCCAACTGTAAATCTGTTCGGTTTTTTTCTCCTTTACGCTGCAATTACAATCTTGTTTGGGGGAAGTAATACAACCGAGGCTGAAAATATAACCCCCAAACCCTCCCAGCACCACTTGCTTAAAGGGAAGAGATACCTTCTTTAAATAACCTTAATAATATATTTTGCTCCTAATAACACAGCACAGCAGAACAATCTAAAATGCATGGCAGCAGTCTGTCAGGAATGAAAACAAGAGATTTAATTGAACACCTATCCTGGAGCATTCGCTCATTCGTTCATTCATTCATTCTCTGATATCGCATTACGTGTAAAAATATCACGACGCTATTTCCATAACAAGATGATGTTGCATTCAGGCTTTTTTTTCCACACCCTACGTGTTTCAGGGTCTGCAAAATTTGGCGCAATTGTAAAACTATCAGGGTGATGAATGGGTTGTGTTAATTGGTATTAAAGAATATTTATGTTGGATTGACTAAGTTAAAAACTTTAATTGGCCAGAGACACTTTGGGTGGTGATAGCCACGGAGCCCCATTAGCAGTGGATTGATGCAGGAGCGTATCCTCGCTCAACACCGTGCAGTGAAGAAAGTTGCAGCATAATAGTAAATTCCCACCTCAGATTTATGATGCTGAGAGGTACAAACCACACTCCATCCTGCATGGTCTGAATTACAGATCTCTGTTTAGCTGGACAACACAGACCTGCTGTTACAATTATGTCTATGATTACAATGCTCTGGAGTGTGCATTGCATTGTAATGCAGTTATTTACGCTGTTCCTTTTGCTTAAGGCAATAATAGATCAGTACCTATGTGAAAGTCAGAGGAAATTGTTTTGCCTTATTATTTGAGAGAACTTTCCTTAAGACAGATGCAAGTGAAACTCAGAGAAATTCAAGTTTCTCCCTGCAACACTTCAATGGGAACTTGCACAGCAATCTCCAGAGAAGTTTTTTTCGGTAGAATGTGTTATTCCTGCAGTAGATAGTTCTGTACCGCTTCTATACAGTATCTCTGGAACCTTCACCCACATTTAGGAGTGCATAGCTCCAAGTCCCACTGAGAAGAGTGATTGCATCATCCTCTTACAGAGTCCAGGCAGCACAGCAGTGCTGAAACACCACTGCCTTTGCTGGCACTCCTCTAATCTGCATTTCTGCAGGTCGGGGTTATAAATATGACCTCATGTATCCTGAAACACTACACAGTCCATTAAGAGCTCTTTGCCTCTGTCCTTCCCTCAGATCTGCCCAGCAGCACTGAGTGTTGGGGACATAAAGGGGTCGTGGAGTGATAGAATTTTCAATACATCTCTGGAGCCTTTCCAGGGGAGACTTTTGAAAAGCAGAGCATGTGTCCCACTCTTTCTGAAAACTAATAGATAAAAGGCACCAGAGTCCTCTGGTTACCTTAGGAAAATTCCCATAAAAGTCCACATACCCTTCCACAGCAATGAGTAACTTCCTTCAAAGGTGACCTCTGCCACTACGAGCCAGGTGATGCTGAAAGCTACAGGGCTTTCAGGGCAGACACTTGCTCACCATTTCTTACGCTGTTTCTCAGAGCACCTCAGCAGTTGAAAGCCGCTAGTTCAACATGGCCATTGGCAAGAATTATTTGTTCAGCCTCGGCTGCACTGACTTGACTTTTACTGAATATTGGTCCATATGTCCTGGGAACATTAGATGTTGACAGCGATGTCAAAGTGTGAAAAGATCATCAGTGGCCAACAGGACTAGGGCAGAGATTGTGCCCCTGGATGGGAACCAGAGAAGCTACGTCTTGAATACTAGGTTCAGTTTTGGGACCCTCATTCTAAGAAGGACATTGAGGGGCTGGAGCTTGTCCAGAGAAGGGCAACAGAGCTGGGGAAGGGTCTAGAGCACAAGTGTTATGAGAAGCAGGTGAGGGACCTGGGTTTATTCAGCCTGGAGCAAAGGAGGCTGAGGGGAGACCTTCTGGCTCTCGACAGCTCCCTGACAGGAGGTTGGAGGCAGATGGGGTCAGGCTCTTCTCCCAAGGAGTAAGCGACAGGACAAGAGGAACTGGCCTCAAGTTGTTCCAGGGAATGTTTAGGTTGGACAGGAGGAACAATTTCTTCCCTGCAGGGGTTGTCCAGGCCTGGGCCAGGCTGCCCAGGGCAATGGTGGAGTCCCCATGATCCCTGGAGGGGTTTCAAAGCCCCACGTGGAGATGTGGTGCTGAGGGACATGGGTTAGTGGTGCCCTGGCAGTACTGGGGGAATGGTTGGACTTGATGATCTGAAAGATTTCTTGCAACCAAAACGATTCAATGATTCTATGATTCTAGGTTGCACCATGTGAGGCTGGATGGATGTTTGCATGGCACAAGGTATCCCTACTAGTGCCACCTGAAATAAGAAAGACACCCATACATCATACAGGCCTCTCAAATCCCTCTGCAAGGTCATTCCATCTCTGTCACTACAGGAAAAAATGTTCAGTGATATTTTGCTAAAATAGAATAAGGTAGTTTTGGTTTAAAGTCTCTTTATTCACTGTTAATGTCTCATTAACTCTGATCAAAAGCAATCGTACACTTGTTTCCTTAGTATTACTTATATCTGACAGAAAGCAGCTGCAGGATACCTCCTGAAGTCCACTCATGCTTATCGTCACTGTTAGGACTATTAATTCACTGCCGTATACTTTAATGTACTATAACATTTAGAAATGGCATTTGGATGTGCAGTAATATTATTTTGCACAATTAACCTCTGGTTCCCTTCCATATAAGCCTGCTCTAAAGAAAGATCAGTTATGCTGTGTTATTTCCAAATTACATTGGGGTTTGTGCCTTTTTCCTAATAGGCTGCCCTTTCCTTAGAGTGTAGTAACGCACATTGAATCGTAATAACACTTGATTGTCCTTGCGACAAAACACTATTAATCATGGAGATAAAAGGAGATGAACCCATCGCCCAGCCCTAGATCAGACAGCTCCTGGCCACAGGTTTTAAAACCCAGTTCTAGGTCCACATGCTAGTTTAGCAAGCAACAAATTGAGACGATATAAAGCAGGAAATCTTTCTCCTTGACATCGGGGGGGGGGGGGAAATAATTAAATAAATCCACCTCAAAATCTGTGCCAAAGACCAAATCGTTCAGTTCATGGCCATGCTAAGATAGAACTACTCTGCTCGTTTTACTGCTCAAGAAATGGGAAGTAGAAGGCTCTGTCTGCAAGATGGTTTGTTTGATAAATTTAATCTGGCGCTCTTTAATTCTCTTTCTGGAACTGGAACCTTTTTGGAGACACAGAGAATTACAAAATTATGGGATGGTTCTAAAATCAGAGAGAAAATTGTTGGGTTTTTTTTATTTCATGAGACTAGATATCTGTCCCTAGAAGCTCCATTACTGAGTGATGGAGGCCAGCACTGAATACAAGTTCTCAGATGAGGAATATACCATTTTAGCTTATTCAAGATACGGTGGGTGAAATTTCTAATCTCATTTATTCATCTCACTCGTGAGGTGTAACGATGCTGAGTCACGCACCAGTGTGGCTGATGGCACAGATTCATCCTTCGGGTGGAGCAAACGGGATAAAACAGTTGACGAGATCCATTTGACGACTTTCTGCTTTGCAGTTGTATTCTGTCAAAATGCACAAGACTCTTGACAGAGGTAGGAATTTCATTTTTTTAACATAGATTTTAATGTTTTCTTTGAACACCCGGCATCTCGTCAAGAAGGAGAGTCTTTCTGTAAGACTCTACAATACACAGCTATAGTTCTGCTCTTTTTCTGCTAGCATATTTTTAAATGTCAGTAGCTCAGCTGACTGTGTTATTATCTCAATTACAATAATGCATCCGAGATGAGAATTTAGCCCAACTGATTTTTCCAATGTTTTATGCTACTAAAAGGAATGGATTTGGCTCGGACAAATTATGCTTTTTGTTGTTTCATGCATAACTTCAACAGAAGACTATCATAGTTGTACGCGTGCATCTCATCACAGAATTTGGCCCAAGGGTTTAGAGCTCCTGATATTTACAACACAGATTATATACAATTTGCTGACACAAATATATAGCTTTAATACTGCAAGGCTTTAAAAATTTATATTTGTGCCTAGATGCAGGATAGCAGCTGAAGTGAAATGAGTAAAATCATCCTTTTCACACTGCTGCTGTTGTGGTAGAGTGATACAATTCAGCAAACTAGTCTCATCTGGGTACCTCATGGTGTTGACTTCCATCCGAAGTTATGAAGGTTTTCACAAGAGCATGCTTTTAATCCCTCCTGCTCCTTGCTAGATTTTCTAATCTTGGACTATTATGTTCAATCACCTGTGAAGATATTTCTCTGGCATCCAAGCTGCACAAAATCTTTTTGTGTGTGGTTTCAAACAAGCTTTAATATGCCGCCAAGTTGTTCAGTTTAGTCGGTATTTCCAAGTGGGGAAAAATAAGTTCAGAAAGCAGGGAAGAATTGTTCCAAGAACACTGTTTGTATCAAAGGAAGAGGTTCAAAAACATAATTGAGAAAGTTTTCCCTTCAGCTACACCTGGGAGAACATTTGGATCTGCCTCAAGTAACCAAGAGCAGAATCTGGGCTAATTAATTCAACCATGATTAGGAAAACTGTCTAAGGATTTGATCTGACACAGCTCAGACGTGAAGCGCTGCACAAAGGCAAGTCTAAAAGAGACGCGTAAGATGGTCAGCGGGGGAGGACACAGTCCAGCAGGAGACGATGGACTCTGGGTGGCTGCCAAGCCTCTTGTGCCTAGCAGGAGAACTATGGACAGCTCAAAGATGTGTTGATAGAGTGACCAGCAGGCTGGAGCTCAAGTCACATCATAAATGCCTGTTGCTTGCCCATTTGTATGTTGGCAGATGGGGTGAAGGATGCACCATGGGCATGTTGGATGGTCTTAGCCAGGATACTGAGGGCATTGATTTCTTCTTCTTCATGTAGGTATCTACTCCAGCACGCAGCAGATGTTGTCTGCTGCCGAGTCCTGTGGGCAGTGCTCTGCACCGATGCAGGCGATGAGATGCAGCGCAAGATGGCAGCGAGGGGAAACCCCAGCTCCTTTGGGGCTTTGGTATCTGCTCTCTGAAACAGTGTCAGAAATTGCAGAGACATGGGGGTGCAATGAGGAAATGATGTCCTAAGAGCTGGGTAACATGAATTCCTGAGTAATGCCAGCCATTTGATACAGACACATTTTTTTCTCAGGGCTCATCCACAAAAAAGAGAATAAATAAAAAGTCTGACATCTTTTCATCCCCTAAAACTCTCTTTGTGTGAGATTTTTTTGTTCAGGATTCATTAGAGCTTCTTCTCTCTTCTATTTCCCTCCCCCCTGCTATCCCTTTTATCACCCACTTTACCCACCTATCTCTCTTTTCACATTCCTCTTCCATTTTCATGCATCCTCTCTTCCCATGGCTTTGGCTATCACTTCTAAAGAGTCGGGAGTGTGTCCCTGGGGCCATCTTCTGAGCGGTGAGCTCCAGTGCTTCAGGAAGGTGACCTGCCAGTAGTTTTAGGATTGACTGAAAAATCATCAAACACCAATGACATGACAAGCTCTGTGGTTTGCACCCCTACGCACGCAGTCTGGGGCTTGAATCCTTGGTGGTAAGGCAGCGTGGAGGTTTGTGCATGTGCAGAGGGAAAGAGAATTTACCTCCAGATACATTAACCCGCACAGAAGGAATAAACACACAACTTGCACATTATTTATGGGAAAAAAACCTACAACCCACAACTGAGATGAGTTAAGCACAGAGAATAATCTATGGACTCTGTTGCAACCATGGAGCTGAGCTCTGCTGGCTTATTAGAAAGAAAGAAGGACATAAAAATAGAACGTGTTCTGGTATAGAAGAGTCTCTCATGCTGCTAATCAATTCAGTGGCCAAATTTGCTATTGTGATCTGATGGTTGAGCTCTGCCAGCTCTTGTAATTATCTCTCTTCCCATTCTCCATTAGTGGCTTTTTCAAAGGATATGAGTTTTCACAGTGTCAGATCACGGCATGCAGTGAATTCCACACCACCCGTGTGTTACGAACGGAATACAGCACAAATGCTTTACAAATGGAGCTTCTCCTGACAGTAGGTAGATCACAATGGTTAGGTGTTTCCAGGCCTCAGGGTTATGGTTTCCTAGTGGGTGAACTTTCCTTCTTTTGTATCCTTTTCCTTGGATTATGGTGTGACAGTTCCATGCTGTCTCATTAGCTAAGGGAAAATCGGAGTATATGAAAAGATGAGGAGGCATCCAGATATCTACAGCTGACAGGGAGCACAAACGTACTGGAACAGCCAGGGGACTCTGGCCAACCATTCACTCTGCAATCATTCCCCCAAACACAGGGTCGTAGAATCATGGCATTGTTTTGGTTGGAAGAGTACTTTAAGATCATTGAGTCCAACCATTAACCCAGCACTGCCAGGGCACCACTAAACCATGTCACTCAGCACCACATCTCCATGTCTTTGAAACCCTTCCAGGGATCATGGGGACTCCAAGCACTGCCCTAGGCAGCCTGGGATAGACCTTGACAAGCCTTTTGGTCACGATATTTTTCCTCATGTTCAACCTAAACCTGCCCTGGAACAACTTGAGGCCATTTTCTCTTGTCCTATCACTTGTTCCTTGGGAGAAGAGACTGACCCCACCTGGCTCCAACCTCCTGTCAGGGAGCTGTCAAGAGCCAGAAGGTCTCTCCTGAGCCTCTGTTGCTCCAGGCTGAACAACCCCAGGTCCCTCACCTGCTCCTCACCACATTTGTGCTCCAGACCCTTCCCCAGCTCCATTGCCCTTCTCTGGCCACACTCCAGCCCCTCAGTGTCCTTCTGGGAGTGAGGAGCCCAAAACTGAAACCTAGATTTGAGGGACAGCCTCACCAGAGCTGAGTAGAGATGTACAATCCCTGTCCTGGTCCTTCTGGCCACACTAGTGCTGACACAAGCCAGGATTCTTGGCCACCTTGGTGCTGTTGACCCTTATCCCATTGGCCTTGGCCTATCACTCTAGCTTGTTCAGACTCCTTTGCAGAGCCTCCTACCCTCCAGCAGATCAACACTCCTACCCAACCTGGTATCATCTCCAAACAGATTCCCTCATCCAGATGGTGGATAAAAATACTAAAGAGAACTTGCCCCAGTACTGAGCCCTGGGGAAGATCACTTGTGACCGGCCACCAACCAATTTTAACTCCATTCACCACAACTCTTTTCGCTGGGCCATCCAGCCTTTTTTTTTTTTTTTTTTTGCCTGTTTTCTCATTTTTCATTTCACAAGCTGCGGTTGCAGAGGTCATCACACCAGCAGTCCACAAGCCCACCCCAGTCTTCGGCAGGGTTCTCAGTAGTGCTGGCACACAGGAGCAGTATTTTCAGCTGTAAACAAAACTCAGAGAAGCCTTGTTGACGGAGCTGTCGAAAGACCTGCTGTGTCTGAGAGCAAGCAGGTGGTATAAGGATCGATGACAAAATGAAATGTCTGCTTTGACTGAAGGGATAAGTTTCTGTTTTCCCAGGAATTAAAATGTGGATCGGGGACCTTTTAAGTGCACACACACATGCCAAGTGCAGTATTTAAGAAATATGACATCACAGACAATATTTAAGAAATGAAATGTAATGTTTCAGAAGATGAGAGATAGCACACTAAAAATTCAAAGCAACTTCTTTTTTTTAAAAAAAAAAACAAAAACGAAAAAAAAAACCAAAATGCTAAACTGAACGACCAGATGATTCCCAAGAGAATCTGATGATTAACTGGCTAAATCAGGACATCTGCAGGATGTAAGAATAATAGAAGGAAGCGGGAGTTTTGGCTACCACTTTTATAATTAGCAATTGTAATGATCTTAGCGGTGTCCTCCTGAAAGAACTTGAATATTCATGTTGAGGCACAGAATTATGTTTCAGTGCTTTTGGTAACTGTAGCCACTTGCACAGAGTCAAGCACACACTCAAATCAGGAAGTTGAAACGAGTGCTCCAAATACTTTCTGCTGGAAATTGTAAGGAAAGCTGTTATTTGCATGCAGTAAGATGGGGAAGACAAGCAGAGCATCCAAGAGCTCCCTTGGCATTTTCAGTTTCCCAAATAATTTTCCTGCTTCTGCTCCTTTTATTATGCTTTGGGTTTGTTTACCATTGCAGATTAAATTCGGACTTGACCCAAGCAAAGGCAAAATACATCTGAATCTGCAGACATTTTGTAACGCTGGGTCAGACTATAGCCAAAGGAACCCTAAGTAGCAGTTACTACCTATAGAAAGCATCCATCTGCTCTTCCTGGCTGGATGCTAAAGTTCCGTAACATCCTAGGCTGAGCCTGTAGGTCACGCAGGGTTATTTGCAGTCATGCTTAATTAGTAGTTTACTGGCTACTCTTGACTCTTTCTCAGTTTTATCACCTTTGTAAGAAAGTCAGACACATGCCTGGCCAATCTCCTCTACCCTTTCTCTATTTCACGCCACAAAGGAACGAAGACAGATGAGATGTATCATCTTTGCAGAGAAATGTTTGAACCAGAGTCATCCCTCTGAGAAGCAGCAGATAGAGGGACTCCCACCTGTCTGCTGGGAGATCTGGCATCTGCAAAAGGTTGTGTATGACCAGGGAAATCAGGGTGATCAGAGGAGAAAGAAGTTGCTTGGTCCTCTTTAGTCACTGGAAGAAGAAAGGTCGAACAGACTCACACCAATTTTGACTGTGGACACCAGGAATGATGTGCAAACCCCAGTTAACAACTGGCACACACTAACAAACCTTGTTACACTTGTGAATTGCTCTTGGGCAACTAAACTGTTTACTTCTCTCCAGGGCAAGAAGGAATTCATTAGCGGAGCACCAAAAGGCAACGATCCCGGAGCACCCTGCGTCCAGAGGAGCAGGCTGCAGTGTGGTAGCTAGAGCAGGACCAGCTTGGTACATTGATGCATAGAGAGCATTACAGGCATCTAACAGGCTGGTCAGGTCAGATTGAGGTTTCCTATCAATCAGGGATCAGACTGATTGCATTTCCTGCGCTCAAGCAATGCAGTGGCCACTCAAAGAAGGACTCTTATTAGCATCAAAATCCTACATTGACAATTAATATTTACTCTTTCCTTTCCCCTACTTAATATGAAACTATGTGGGAGTTCAGCTCCTCCTGGGACACTACTTTCCAGTTTATCTATGCTTTTGCTCGTTCCTTGCACACGAACTTCTACATGCTTCAGATAGCACAGTGCCCTATGAAGTGCATTCTGCGGAGACATGTCAGCTTTTCAACAAAGAGAACATTTATGTGGGTGCAGGTTTAGCAGTGACTTGGCAGTGTTGGGTTAATGGTTGGACCTGATGGTCTTAAAGGTCTCTGCCAACCAAATGATTTTATGATTCTATGTTTCATCCCCAATCATATATCTGCCAGAATGGAGGTGGCACTGCTGGTGGTTTCTTGTTCAGAGGTTGGCGTTGCCTTCACAAGCAATCTGAGTTGTGACGTGGTTGGCTACTGCGATTCTCTGTGCTTTGGATAGCCATTACACTCATTTAGCTGTTCCTCTCCACTTCAGCTTTCAGTCTACAGTTCACTTCCATCAACGTCAAGATGCTCCTCAAGATCCATCAGTGTGAAGTTCAAGTGCCTAGAGGTCCCACTCTTACCCTGGGCTGGCCTCCAAATCTTCCAGGTGTTGAGATATTTTTGATGTTAGTACACAACATGTCTTTTCAAAACTCCTCTATCCAGATCAAGGGAGTGCTTCTCCTTCCTCTGTTATTTGCACACGAGTATAGTACACTGGGTTTAATCAGAAAAGTACTTAAAATCAACTCATACAGCCAAATACACCCTCAGTGAAGAAACCTTAACATGTGTATAAAAAAAAAAGGTAATATAAACCCAACAGAGGTAAACCCGGTCTGAAAAATTAATGAATTTTAATTAATGAAAATTATGGAAAGCCTTCATGTCACAAGCCATTGCAGACCATTCTCCACAGCAGGATCTTAAGTGCCCCTTTGGGCACCGGTGTGTGTGGCCATCTGCATGAAGTCATGTGCATGCTAAGGTGGGGGAAAACTCTTCCCTTTAGTTGCTTAATCTTCTGCATCAAGACTGTTGAATTTGGGCCACAACTTCTACATCGTGACTCAAGCGAGCAACTGTTTATGCTGCAACTTTAAGACCTAGCCTCCAGGATCTACTTTTTCAAGTCCACACACATCTGTGGAGAGGAAATGTATGTAAAACAGGGGAATGGCAGCGATAGAAACTGCACGAAAATCCTTTGTCCCAGCATATTAAAATCAGAAGTTTATATTTGCAGACGCACATTTTTCATTTGCTGTTTGTTGAAGACTTACCTTTAATTCTACAGTAAACAGAGTTTAACGTTGCGGTCCAACTTGTACATTTTGGACTGCATTCATCTACGCAGATTTGCAAACAGCAGCAGTTGGACTCCTGAATACTGATGTGCTGATACTGGAAGAGTTAGCTCAGGGACTGCATTGCCAATTCCTGTATTACATGAAAGTCAATGAATAAACAAATTAGCAAGAAGGGGGGTTGTTTTTCTGGTTTGTGGGTTGGGGTTTTTTTATTGTTTTTGTTGGTTCGTTGTTTGTTTTGGGGTTTGAGGGTTTTTTGGGTTTTTTTTTGAAACTGCAATAATATTTGTGCAGAGGAGGAAATAATCCAGAATTTGCATGGATGGTAAAAGCTTATCTAAATATCCTACTTGCCCTTAGGTGGACTAATCAGGCCTCTGAAGCCCAACTGAACTCAACCACTATACTCAGGGAGGTCCCTTGTCCTCAGACAGCTGCTGGCTTGGAGGTCACTGGGCAGGAAAAGGAGGAGCATCCTGTCTGCACACATTTCCCCAGAAGAAAAGCTTTGCTGGCAAAGCCAGGAAAGATGCTTTTCAGTGATAGCTCCGGTGTTTATTGTTTCGTGCAATATGGCCAGGGTTTTGGAAGGCGATATCTAGGTAGAAAGGCATTGTCTTGTAGAAAAAGGATAACGAATGGACCTGAGCTGATAAATGGCTTTGCCTTTGTGTAGGAAGATGAAATAATTCCCAGAATATGCTGCCCAATAACATCTTTCTGCATTGAATACTTGCAGGCAGATTGTGTTAAAAAGCTGCAGCGAGCTGCCATCAGTCTCTTGGATTACCTCGTTTGGGAATAACAGGGGTGTTCACAATTCTGCACATGTAAAGATGCAGCAAGTGAAAACTGTTGTTTGAAAGGTCTCTCTCCAAATAACAGGGTACTACAGGTTTTCAGTGTAGGATTTTGTTGCTGGATTGGTTTGTGTTGCTACTTGTCCACTCTCATCTTAGCTGAAATATTAGGAGATGGAAAAAGCAAGAGAAGTGACATCAAAGACAGATTTTTGTAAGCGTTGCGACACTGACTCATGAACAATTCTGATATCATACAGCTTTGTGTAGACACAAAGGCAGGGGAGACATGAGCATTGAATCCGAAGGTTACTATTACATGTAAGGCATAGATGACATAACAAAAGGCAATGAATATAATGGGACTCCTACACTTACTAAAAGGACATGGGGTGAGCCAAAGGATACCAAGATACCTTAATCCACTCCAGGGCTCATGGTGGGAAAAAACACAGGAAAGCTGACACAGCAGTCCCAGGTTTCACCCTCCTTTCTCAGAGCCCAAGGATAGAGTATTATTCCTGTCCAAAAATTCCCCAGATGGGAATTTTGCTTGGTTGGCTTTTCTTTAAAAATCATGATCTGAACAGGTCTTTAAATCCCTTGCTGTCAGAAGAATGCACTTCCCCATGCTCTGAACGATTCCTTGCACACGTAGTATCTTTCCCTGTGAGTCATCTCACCTCTTCCCATGCCCGCTGGCATTTCAACCTCCTTCAGATTCAGCTTCCCTGCTGCCCTCACTATGCCTCCCCCCCCCGCTACACGCGTTTTGGCAGCACTGCCAACACTGGCTTGCCTGATTGCGCGGAGCAGCCTGGCATCCTTTCCCTGGTCTCACTAACGGTGCTGCTCCCATCGCCTTCTTTCTTCCAGGAGGACTTTTCCAGATTGCGCAAACCTCGCAGTGACCAAGCACAAGCTGGCTCTGCTCCAGTCCTCCCATTGCAGCTGGCAGATGGATGGGAGCTCCCCAGGACCTCCAGCAGTGCACCCCTCCTTTCAATTATTGCAACCTCTTGTGATCCTACCTCATTAAACAATGTCTGTGAGTGAATATTAATGGCCCAACCTGCATGACCAAACTGCTCAAAGACCTGTGAGGCTTCCTCTGCTTTCTCGCCTGTTCCTCTGATGGAAGAAATCAGTCAGACAACCCCCAGGAGTGCCAGCTCATAGGGGACCTTTCCATTAAAACAAAAATACTGGTCTTACCCCTTCTGTCCTAGGAGAGGAAAGAAGCAGTGCTGGCTCCTCTGGGGATCATCCTTTTGTTCCACCAACTGGGACTATTTTGTAAAAACACATTGCATGGAAAAGAGACTGGGTTTTTTTTACTGGCGACCACTCTCGTACATACTGCTGCTTCCTTGTAATGTTTTGATAAAAGGGTATTTTAGCCCTGCGAAGGCTCATTTATTGGAGCAGAAATACCAAAAACTCATCACCTTGGGTAATGGTCATAGAATCACAGAATCATTTAGGCTAGAAAAGACCTTTAAGATCATTGAGTCCAACCATTAACCCAGCACTGACAGGGCTAGGTCACAGCAATACAGGTCAGTGGGTGAAGCAAGAATACTCATGGATAATTTACCTCCCTATATGGGCACACTTTGGCCAGGGAGTGAAGGAATACTTTAAATAAGGAGAGCCCATTGACTCCGAGGAAGTCTTCTGCATGGATAAGCAGAAGATCGACGTGCCAGGGTCAAAGCACAATTTTTGCTCCTCGAATTGGCATCGTTTGAGAGAGAGAGAATGCAAAGGGAAAGCACCATTTTGGATTGCCTGACAATAACATCTAAGAGCTCATCTGGGAGAGTATTTCAGGGTAAATACTTTTTTTTTAAATGCATTTGCCTCTTTTTCCATTTGGAAATGGCCTATAAACATGTATTTCCAAGTCCGTCTGTCATTCAGAATGATTTACAGTGAGTGGAACTCAAGTTTAGGCCCATTCATAGGCAGGTTTTCAAAGAAGAAATTCAGTCTGATCCAATTTACCACAGAGATCACATGGCATGTCTTCTTGCCTCAATTGGATCATTCTTTGATTCAGTTTTCTGATGTGAATATCAATTATTCATTTGATTTCTAACATTCTAGTACTACTGGATGCTATTATAACAGTATATGCTGCTTCGGCAAATATTTCTTTACAGCTATTACTTGTCAGAAAATTTACGGCGTGAAAATTAAAACCAAGGAAATGCAGAGTTCCTTTCAAAACACAGATGAATATTCATAAAAGCATTACAGTGTTTGCCTCTCTCTGATGTTCAGTGTTCTTCATTCATCCAAAGTTGGAAGGATATAAGCTGAGACGTGATGCTTCAAGAGAGCAGTTAAATGAGGAACAGGGGAGATTAAGTTATAAGTTATAAGATGATTGTAAGGTTCCTGGACATTTTGGGGCCACAAAGCCTTTATCAAAGATGAGAGAAAATTCCACTGGGTGTAATGCAGGCACGATGTAGAAAACTAGCTCAGAAACCAGCATGGTCAAACTACCGCGAGAGCTCTGGTTCAACAGTACCTTGCAAACAGAAGTATATGGAGAATGCTGAGATAATAGAAATTTTAGTGACCTTCAGTTTTCATCAACTTGAAGGCCCACTTGTAGGGTGACAACATGGAGAGTTCTACACTGGAGTCGGATACAACAATAGATGGGCCAAATGCTTTATAGAAAAAAACAAACAAACTGGGAGGAAATGATATGTCTAGATCTCTTAGTACGCTGCTCTCACAAGAGTTAACAAAGCTGACCAACCAGGAGCACACCTCTAATGGCAAAGCTACTCAAGAATGCATTGACTTTCATGTCTTGAAGTATTTGTTGGGGTTTTTTTGCTTGTTGCTGCTTTTTGTTTTACTCTGTTTTGTTTTCTTCTGCCTAGGATAAAGTGTTTGGGGCAGTCTCCCAGATGTAAAGTTAAGGGCATCCCACAGAAAACACAAGACATTTGACAAAGTCAAATGCAATAAAGCTTTGCCAGTGGTTGCACTCTGGAACTGACAGCACCTCAAGCCCCAAGTGGTAAAGGTGAAATAGCTGTGTGACTATACATTTAGTTAAACCTCCTTGAAACCAGCAGCTGGGGGAATGTCTAATCACAGCCCCTCACCTCAATACAGTTGCAAGAAAACAAGTAAAAGGTCCTGATTTATCTTAGATATGAGTTGCCACCACAGTGGCTTCACCTCCATGCCCCAAAGATGGAGCACAGGCACCCAGGAGCAGAGTTGCCTCACCCCTTCTTAGATCCACAAATGGTTTGGGTTGGAAGGGACTTTAAAGATCATCTAGGGATCTTAAAGATCATCTGCCATGGAAATTTTATATATCTGCAGGAGAAAAAAGCTGCGAGGACAGAGATTCTGAAAAAGGGGAGGAAGCAAAGAGCAGACTAACGAAGACAAAGCTATGAAGTATAGGACAGGTAGAATAGCTTCAGAGAAAAAACCCAGAGAGCTTTTGGGTTGGGTGCTAGTTCAAAGAGATTGCTTGCTCTCTGCTTGGTGCCTTTTTTTGTCATCGTTGTTGTTCCAATTCCTGCTGTAATCAGAGAAAGCAAATTAGAATGCGTGACAGACACCTAGTTTCGGCATGAATTTTGCTTCCTATCAGACAGCCCTTCAGTTAATGGTTCAGATCAGCATGTGAGGTAACCTCTTTGGAAGCTGAAGGAAATGCAACTCCTGTCCTCCACAGAAGAGAGCCATAGGAAGCCATTAATCTCCCTTATGTAACAAGGCAGGTGCTATGAAAATTTCCAGATGGTGTGTTTAGACCTCATTATGCCCTGAATTTAGGATAACGCTGCCCCAGGCCTCTGCTTCACTCAGTGTTTCATCAGCTGATGCTTTGAAAGCTGCTTTTTCACCACATGGAGTTAAATTTATAATAAAACGGTCATTCTTCAGGAGATTGGACACATTAAAAATAAAAATAAGGGTCTTTGAGATCCAAAGATGGAGGCACTAATTGAAACCTATGGATTTGGACCCCCATCTCTTCTTTATCCTTTCCATAGAAGATTAAAGGGTGTGCATCTTAGGTTCTAGTCTCTATTTAAGTCTGAGAGGTGCAGGAAAAGCTACCTCTTCATCTTGTCTCTTCACACAATAAACACTGGGTGAAGTTCATACTGCAAGAGTTGGCAGTAGAATCTCTCACTCACCAGCAAACAGACATTATAAGTGTCTCTTGGCACATTCCAGCAGAGGACTTCTTTAATCCCTTGAATCAACAGAAGCTTTGGATCAACAAGAAGAACTGAAGCAGGTGTCTCTTTTTGCCTCATGCCAGTCTATCCTTCCCTCCATCTTCTGAAAACCATTCTTTAGCTCTCTCAAGGAAATACAGCACTTGGGGAACCATTTGTTTCTGCTTTATATTGACAGTAAAACCAGAATAACATTAACTCATGAATGCAGAAGGACTCAAAATCACCTACACTTTTAAAATTATTATTATTAATTATTATTATTGTCATATACATGATGTATTGTGTTAAAAAATCCACGCTCTGTGCCGTGGTATCAGATGTAAAGCAGTGCTCTTCTTCAAGGTTACATTTAGAATCTCTTAAATGCAGTTTTCATCAGAAATTTCTGGCTGTCCAGACAGAATTGCCTCTGAGGTGGATATTCTTCGATCTCTAAAAAAAGGTCTTTCCTGACCCATAGTCTCACACACCCTCTAAGACTTTGAAAGTGCTGTTTAAGCTTCTGTCCCTTCCCTCAGTCACTCATTCACATAGGTTATGCTTTCAAGCCTATGTAGGCAGGGTTGTTGAGGGGTGACAACATGGAGAGTTCTGGACTAGACAGGGGATGTAGACAGCACATGACAGGGAACCACTTTTCTCTTTGGCAGTGCTAACTGCACAAATTGTACATGGGATTATGGCTACAGGACATGTTCTCTCGGGCTGTTGTAAAGGCAAAATTGTAGCATGCTCCCACCACGCTCTAGTCTCATCTGATAAGAATAAACGCTGCTCCAAAGCCATACTGTGCTTCCACGTTCATGTTACCCAGTTGAAAGACACGATCTGGGACCTGTCCTGCTACAGAATGGAAATAGTTCTGCTGATTTAGTTTTGGGTTGGTTTTTTTATTTAGTGGAGCAGACCATTTCCTGCCCTGCTCTCCCAATGGAGATGCTCTGGAAGCAGCAAAGAGACAGTTGCTCTCCCTAATTTGTGTTCTCCCCTTTTTTTGTGTGATTGCCTTTCACTTATGTATTTTTCTTTCCGTTCCCTAACCTGCCATAACCTACTTCCACACTTCTGCAATCGCTTAGGAAAGAGCTATCTCCCTCCCACTCCTTCCCCCTGCCTACCTCACCAACCTGTTGCTGGGATCTCAAATCCTCAAGCACTAAAAGAGGAGCAGCTTCTTTTCTCAGCTAAATTAACACCAATCTGCTCTTGTTAGCTTGGCGTTCTCCTGAGAGCAGCCATACAACCTCTTCATTTCATTTCCCCTTCTCTTGCTGCTTAAGAAGTAGCACATCCTGACACCAGAGACGCTCGCGTGAATCAATTTGCAGTGACCAGCTTAAATCTCTCCGGGGCCACTCTGGCTGCTTTCATTTGGAGCTGTACAGGGAAGAAATCGCTGCCCTGCGATGGCTGCAAAGGCAGCCTGACAAGGGACAGAGGTGAAGTGCTCGTGTTGACGCACCGCGGTTGCTCCTCAAGTCAGCTCCCATCGCCTCAGCGGAAGCATCATCAGGACTGCCGAGCACATCTGAAAGATTAGTCTTTTTTATGATCCTTTCAGTTTTCTTCACACACTTCGGACGTTTGGGCATTTGTGTAGAAAAGTGGCTGGGTTTCTTCCCTCAGGATCCGTTTCACGCCAGTAATCCTTGCCAAACTTGACACAACCGACGGGCGAAATCCTGGCCCAGCTAAAGCCAATAGCAAAGCTCCCATGAGAGCCAGAGTGCAGATCATACCATCAGCTTTTTGCACAAGAAACAGCCTTCTCATGCCTGCTTGTCTGGGGGGTTTTCTGCCGGAAGAGATATTCCTTCCTCGTGGAGGAGAAAGGGCAGGAAGGAAAGCAAAACAAGCCCAGCGTGCAGAGGGTCTTAAATGTGATGTTAGGGCTTTTAAAGATGGTCTTTCTCCTTGAAAGGTGTATTGTAAATGTAGCTGCCAGGTGCAAAGCTCCGCCCAGGTATCCCCATCACCCCTGGAGTGACAAAACACTCTGTGAGAAGCAGTGCATCCATTTCCCCCTGTACCATTCCTCCAGTGAGTA
The DNA here is from genome assembly GCA_025331215.1 of Actenoides lindsayi. Classification (NCBI taxonomy): domain Eukaryota; kingdom Metazoa; phylum Chordata; class Aves; order Coraciiformes; family Alcedinidae; genus Actenoides; species Actenoides lindsayi. The sequence goes on from WTSP01008853.1 coordinate 27,391, forward strand.
TTTCTCAGAGAGGAAATAACCTTAAACAAACTCAGAACCTCAGCCTGTTCTGGAATTCACTCCTGCAGGGGAGAAGCTACTGAACCTCCTAGCTGATTATGCTTTCTCAAAAGAAAAAAAAAAAAAAAGAGCAGCATTTTCTTTTTTTTTTTTTTTTATTGTAACTGTGCCTTTATGGATAAACCAGCCCCTGACCGACCTCACTGTTGAGCTGCTGCACCAGCAGCTCTCCAATTACTCGTTAAATGCCTGCGAATCATTTGGTGCCTTAGAGATGATCTGCAGTAGGCTGCAGACCCCAAGTTGCTGGAGAAATTAAAGTCTTCGTTGCCATAGTTTTGCTGGCTCTTTTTCAGCGTTGTGTTTTGTCATTTCGCTACACCCCAAAGATGCAAGAAAAAGAGAAAACAGCATCTAAGATTTTAGTAGCTTCCTGGCTCTGAAATATATCAAGGGCAGGGGGAGGGGAATTTCAATATAGCCACGATAGCATTTTCAGGAGAGAAACTACAGAGGTCTTAAAGCCAAAAAGAGATCATTGCTGTTAGTAACACTAATCTCCTTTAGTGGTGGCTTTGGGTGAGCAGAAGACACTGTTTGTCCTATTGTTGGACCATCCTCTAAATTCCCAGAGAAGTTAATTGGCAGCATGAGATTTTCATGCTCGATCCTCACACCCCGCTAGGAATAAACAGCAGTAGCTTTCTCCTTGTTCTTCACCAAGGCTATGGAATCATATATGAAAAACTTACACTCCCTGCACTTGCAGTAAATTAAACTTTTGGGGCCGCTGGTTTTGTTTGAAGCCGCATATTCCCACTAACTGTAATCAGAAATATACCTGCTCTCAAAGGCAGAATATTCCCCTCCCTGTCCAGCAGACTGGTTTACTGCAAAATGACACACACAAGCAAATCTCACAGACATGTCAGACTTCTAACAGAGCTATGAATTCTCTTAGCAGTCAGAGGTAGAGCATTAATAACCACCACTATAAAGCATATCTAAAAACTGCATAATAATAATAATAAAAAGATATTTATAGAGGCAAAGCAGGAGGTGCAATAGTAAAAGAGCCTCCCCTCTGCTCATCAATTCGCAAGTTCTGTGATCCTGAACAACGGGCATGCTTCCGAATGATAAAATAAAACACATCCTCCATTCAAAAATGACTAACTTTCCTCCTGCGTTCCTTAAAGGTGAATTGCAGCAAATGTATAAATTTTAGTGTGTTGTAACTCGTGTGCCTTTTACTACCGTAGGAAGTGAGTTCCCCAGTATTTATTGGAAATCATTATCTTCCTGCGCTTTTAAAAATTTAATTTAAACTTTGTCATGGCAGTGGCAAAGCTGCTGCAGCCCAAAGCTAGCGATAGAAAGAACTCCATAGGAAGATCTGCCATCGCTTGCCAATAACAGCATCTGTAATGATATTTCCTTATCAAAAATCAGTGGAGCTTCCAAAAGAAAATAATGAAAGGTTTGTGTCTGAGAAGGACTCATGGACAGGGATCACCAGCAATAGCAGAAAAATATCAGCTGAGCTAAGCAGCAGCAGAAAAAAAAAAATAAAAAAAATCAAGCCTCCATGGAAGCAAATTACTCTGCCCTATTTCCAGCTCTCATTGGTAAATTCATTCTTTAATTCTTGTTAATAATTTCGTCTGGAACTCTGAGAGCAGATGTAGCCACTTGCTCAGCTACAGAGTGTTTCACACCTGCTCTACCCAGGCTGAAGAGGCAAGCAGGTGAAAATCAAGCTTCTGCCTGTTCTCATCAAGGCATTTTCTGACAGAACAAGCATTTTTTTTACCGTTCAAAATCCTTCCCACAAGCAAACGTCTGTCACCACATTAAGCAACACGTATGTAACTTACCATGGGGAAATCAAGCCCTTGCCATTCGAAATGTGTCACTTGAGGGTCATAATTGTGAAGTATTTATGAGCTCAAAATATGATTGTTAAATTAAAACTAGCAATAAAAGAGGGATGTAGTTGAACGCACGGGGAATGCGTGTCTGCTATCTGTGGGTATGCACCCACGTGTTTATCTGTTTCATTGTAGCTAGATAGGCAAATACCAAGTGTTCCTACCTGACTATCACTAACCAGCTGATTTTTGATAGGTGTCAAAGTAGAAATGTTTGTTGTAAAGTTCAGTATTGATTTTCTTTCAGCCTGAGGCATGTTTTTTCTCTCCCAACTTCTTTCACGTGACCCCATGCTGCTTCGAGGAATTGGAATTTCACCATGAGTTCCATAAAGTCCTTAAAATATTTTCAGGAGCTGTCTAACATTGGGCATTGTATGATTTGCTGCTTTTGATGCTATCTGAGCTGCTTCCTGCAATTTACTCTGTTTATGGGTTAAGGTCATTAAGTAATTGATTATTATTTCATGCGGGCTTACTGAAAAGTGCTGGATTCAGATACTATTGTACTTGCAGTGCCTTCAGATCAGGGTTTAGGATTGAAGACCTAACTGCAAATAATGTTAAGGAAAATCCAAAAAAGTAATACTATTAAACACAGAGAAACTTCAAAAACAGCAACATATGGCACGTACGTAACTACTAAGTACCCACCAAGAAATCCTTGCTCTATCTCCATAAATCCTTAATCTGGGGATACCCCCATAAGAGAGCCCCTAAAAAACCTTTTAATAACAGCCACACACTAAAGAACGGGCTCTACAGTCTCTAATCCATTTGAAGACATCTTCAGTGTTTGCTTCTAAACCAGCAGGAGCTGAGATAACCAGTGCCACAATCTATGCGCAACTATCTTAAAAACTTTCATGCGCCCGTGGCTCCAGTTACCAAATTCTGGCAATCGGTCTCAGATCCAGGAGAGCAAGACTTAACATGATCAAACTTCGACAACTCAATTGTGTGTTCCTATCAAACGTACAAGGGTTGCACCTCTGATCTTCTGCGAGAATGTGCAAAAGGCGAAGCAGACCTGCCAAGATTTTGTAGTTTGCATTTTACGGAGGTAGACAAGGATTAGGCAGCTAACGGAGGAAATGAAAGATTATTTATCATTTGATGTTTCATAAACTATTCCATAGCAGCCTGTAAAATGTCAAACACAGCAAACCCCTTCATTGGGCATTTCCTTGTTATGCTCTTGTGAGGAATCCAACTCAGCAGGGACTTAAGGCTGACGCCTTCAGATCGCCCACGTATCGGTTCCCTCTACTACCATAAAAAAAAGTCCAGCCAGCGAACAGCGGTAGAAAGCGTTGTCGTTTTTCAAACATCAGGACACAAGGAGGAACAGATCATAACAACCTCCCCCTCTTCCTGACCAGAACAGCAAAAGCGTGAACCCCTGTGTGAGCCTCATGCCATTTGTTTCTGCAGGGCTCCAGCAGCTGGTTCCTTTCCTTTGGTTTATTCTCTGTTAACGCAACAATTTTCTGAGCAAGCGCTCAGGTGTAAAGATAAAAGGGTAGCACAGGCCCTTGTTTTTCACACTGCAAAGTGATGAGAAACAGCATCAGGAGTTGAAAACCCTATAACAGTCACTACAGAAAGATTTTGGCTTGCCTTTAATTATGGGTGATGGTCACACCTACATGTAAGCGTCCCAAGAGTTTCCTTAAAAACCTGAAATGCCTAAAGCTCTACGTAGAGCCGTGTTTGGGTAGGGTTTAGTTTATCGTGGGAAGGTCATGGAGGCAGTACACAAAGGTATTTTGCAGACAGGTTCAAAGCAGCGAAGTGGTTTCACTGCTGGAATGTTTCTTTCTCTGCATGTGTCTTAATTGTACCTTAACTTGCCTTTAAAAGAAATAATCTGTTTATTTCAGGCAAAACCTGGAACTTCTTCAAGAACGATAAAACAGGAGGAAAAACTTCTTTACTTGTGAGGGTGATAGAGCACTGGAACAGGCTGCCCAGAGAGCCTTTGGAGTCTCCTTCTCTAGAGACTTTCAAAACCTACCTGGACACTGTGATGCTGGGCGCCCTGCTCTGGGTGACCCTCCTGGATGGAGCAGGGGGGTTGGTCCAGAAGATCTCCAGAGGTCCCTTCCAATCCCCAACATGCTGGGATTCTGTGACTCTGTGAAAATATAAAACAATTAACTTCTTAAAATTATACTTTTACTTATAGAAATCATGCAGTCTGAAAGCAGCTGTCTGCTACCTTGCTTTATGTAAAAGGGCCTGTCCCATCCATCAAGTGATGTAAACTGGGTTCCAGTCAGAATTCCACAGAGAGACGTACAGAGAGAGCATGGAGATGTTTTCAGAAGCAAAGATGGTTGCAGGGTTTTCAGCCTGCCAAATTAGGTGGGAAATGATATTTCCGCTATGGCTGCCAGCTTTGTCTCATTCCATTCCTGACAGAAAACCCCCAAAGTGACATGACTGATCTCCACAGCTTGTGAAAATGCAGGTGCTTGCAATATAAGTCACCTGAATTGATGGCTCAAGCCCTCCCGGCTGCTTACTATTCCATTAGGCAGCTTATTACCCCAGCAGACCCACCTAGAGAGCCTGACCTCAGGCACTTCTGCAGGCTGCTCCTGAGGTCTCCTGTCAGATGGGATGGGATGGGATGGGATGGGATAGGCACATCTTCCAGCCCTCCTGGAGATCCCTGACTTCAAAGGGGGGTGGGCTCAGTGAATAATTCACATTGAAGGAAAGCAGTGTCCTGTTTGAGGCTGGGATAGAGTTAATTTTCTCCCTAGTAGCCGGTGCAGTGCTGTGGTTTGGATTTAGGATGAGAATACTGGTGATAAAACACTGATGGTTTAGCTGTTGCTAAGTAGCTCTTATCCCATGTCAAGGATTTTTCAGCTTCTCATGGCCTGCCAGACAGAAGGGCACAAGAAGTTGGGAGAGGCCACAGCCAGGATAGCTGACCCAAACTGGCCAAAGGGAAAATGTCTTATGAGGAGCAGATGAGAGACCTGGGGTTGTTTAGTCTGGAGAAGAGTAGGTGGAGAGGAGACTTTATTGCTCTCTACAGCTACCTGAAAGGACATTGTAGTCAGGTGGGTGTTGGTCTCTTTTCCCAGGTAACTAGTGATAGGACAAGAGGAAATGGGCTGAAGTTGCACCAGGGGAGGTTTCGGTTGGATATTGGGAAAAATTTTTTTACTGAGAGAGTGGTGAGGCCTTGGAACAGGCTGCTCAGGGAGGGGGTGGAGTCACCATCCCTGGAGGTGTTCCAAAAACATCCAGATGTGGCACTTCAGGCCATGGTTTAGTGGTCCTGATACTACTGAGTAGACAGTTGGACTTAATGATCTTGAAAGTAATTTCCAACTTCAATGATTCTATGATATTCTGTACCATATGATGTCATGCCCAGTATATAAAACTGAAGGGAGTTGGCCAGGAGAGGTCAATCGCTGCTCAGCAAGTGCTGAGCAATTGCATTGTGCATCACTTGTCTTTCGTGGGTTTTATTTCATTGTCTTTTTTTACCTTCCTTGTAATTACTATTATCATTATTATTATTATTGCTACTATTATTACAATATTTTTATTTCCATTATTAAACCATTCTTATCTCAACTCACAAGTTTTCCTTGTTTTCCCTTCTCCTCCGCAACCCACCGAGAGGAGGGAGCGAGGGGCTGCGTGGGGTTTAGTTGCCAACTGTGGTTAAACCACGACACGCAGCAAAAACGCTCGTTGTCACGCTTTAATGAGACAACCCTGAAAATTTGCCCGTTCGAGCCTAAGAATGCTGCTCTGTAATCTTCTGCTCCTGTTGGCTAGTAAGCATCATGCTTCCAATGGGAAAAGAAGGGTGGAAAAGCTGCTCCCTCCCTAGTGTTACCTTGTAAATTCCCTGGAGGGAAGCTATGGTTCTTAGAGCCTGTTTGCATCGTGTTCCATTTGGGCTGTGTAAAGAAGGGAGCTTAGAATGTGTTGTTTGGATTTAGGGATCTGCCAAATGCTGAAGAAGAGAATCAGCCTCCCAAAACAGTGCTGGAAAAAACCCCATGTATATCAGGTACAAACTAGAACCTCAGCCTGAGCAGCAGAAGAAAAGAGTCAAAAAAGTTACCAAATCCTATTCTATTTTTGTCCCTTTCCCCTGTGAAATGGTGAAGAATCCATTTCAAAGGTCATCTGCCATGGAAATCAGATGGCAGACCTCTGAGAGTTGGCTTGGGAGGCTACTAGGGCTACAGTGTTCACTAATTATCTCCTCTTGAAGCTCAGTAGAGTAAGACCGCACTGACATACGCCTGATGACACGCAGCAGCTAACCTTTCTCAGAGCTTGGCTCTCTGATCATTTTCTCCCTGCTTTCCAACATTTTGCTTCAGCTTTGGCTTCGGTCTTAGTGACTTCAGCGGATGTATAAATATTGCCCCTGAGCTTTGACTTTAAGGAGTTGTACTGAAACATGCAACATTTTTAGCCGAGTTATCAAATTCCTTCCCCAAAAGTTTACACAGCGTTATCATCTCCTTTGGGTGGTTATTCTACAGCAAGTTTCTTCAGACCTTTAAAATAAATTCCTAATGCAACACAGTCTGGAGTGTCCAATCTCTTAGTTTTTGTAGCTGTATATATGGATGTCTCTTTAAGATGGAAAACCTAACAGAGAACTACAGTTCTAGGCTGGGTTAGCACTACTCAAAGTAGGATAAAATGGGATAACAGAGCAGTTATTTACTTACAGCAATTTCACAACTAAGCTAAAAATAATTGCACTCAACTGTATTAAAGCTGTGCCATGAAGCAGCTTTTATGAGTTAGTTGTAAACACTGTAATAGATTATTTTTGGTGAGTTTAGTAGTCTAAATATCCTAGAAATAACAGCACAAGGTATTGTAGTTTACTTCCACCCCGTTGTGTTTAACTCATTTGCAGTCTTGTATCTAAATAAATAACCCGAAGCAGGTATCCAATAAACAACATTGTTCCCCCGTTCTGCTGGGAAAGGGCCAACATATGGTGACAGATATATAGATAGGTTCATATAAAGGACTGATTTCTGTAGAAACTCTTCTTGTATAGACTATTACAGAACCTGAGTAGCTCTGTATAAAATCAGGAATTTGATGTTACTTTTGTGTCCTTCAGAACACTGGATAAACGTATTAAACTGGACTTCAGCATCCCCCTTAATAGTATTCCTGTTGCTAGGAAACAGTTATCAGGCCCCCATAAGCCTTGTCTTTGGGTCTGCTTTCATACCTTACCCAGAGCCCCTGCTCTGACATCCCTGAAATCATGTCTCCATTTTTCAGTGTCTCTCCTGCTATTTTTCTCCATTTGTTTCTGCTTAGAAAATCCCATTTTGCAAATGAGCAGATACAAACCTTGTAACTAACCAGTACTGTAAAATGAAGCAGTCCTTTTCAAACCTATCCTCTTGGTGTACACCAAAGGTATTCCTGGAATAGCTTTTCGCTCTCACCGTTTGTCCTGGGATAAGCTCTAGTGTGGCTGGGACTACTCACATTTATGGAAACATCTGTATTTTGGTGTAAAACACAAGGCTTCCTTTCCCTTCACTGGTGAGGTATTTACTGCACCCACTTCCTTGCGAGATGATGCTTAACTGGAAGCCTTGCTGGTTTATTTGATGCTCTTTTTGATGATTTCACTCTGTGTATGAGCCTTACCATGGATTTACTAGAAGGAAAGGGCACTAGGTCCTCCTGCTTATCCAGCTTATAAATAGGTTGCACAGTTTATCTTCCAAAAATCCTGGCAAAGCCAAAATGGTAATTATAGCTATATCATTATTAAAATGTGTGCCTAGCTGAGCTTGTTATCGCCTCTTAAGAATCAATGAAGGAAGAGACACCGTGGATTTGATGACAGGGTTGCTTTAGTGGTTCTTGTTTTACAAAGCACAAGGAAGGAGGTGGTGAAAAGGTCACAGAAGGTGGCAAAAAGGGTGAATTCAGCATTCTGCTACAGAAAGAGCTCTTTAGTATCTTTAGCTCTTTTTAGTATCCTCCAAGGATGTTTCTGAGATAGAAAAAAGCCCAAAGCTTCTAGACTCACCCTATTTAACCTTTTACATATCCCTGATTCAACACAATCTCCAGGTATTCATTGCCAGGACACTTTTCCCTCAGTGTATCAAACTTCTGACCTTGCAGTTGCTGGAAGTCAATCACCATCACACGTCCTGCTGTATCATGTTATAAATAAAGGCAACTTGCTCATCAAATGCCAAAGAGCTACCAGTACTCTGCAGCCTGATCCTCCATCCCTCACACAGGCAAGACTGTCACTGAGTGAAGACTTTATTTTTACTACCGATGGCCTCGGCTCCCTTATATTCATAGTGGTATAAATCAGGATCACACGAATCATGGGTATAGACAGAAAATCGAGTGTGAGTGGAGAGCCAGAGGACAAATTCCTGGATGCAGTAATCCTTCGGACTTCAGTGCAATCCCTGAAACCTTGCTCAGCAGAGAACTTGTCCCCACAGCTATGTGAAACCACTGGGAACCTTGCCCCTGTGGAAACCATAACTTCAGGGTGGGTAACATCAGGGTGGTGAGACACTGGAACATGTTGCCCAGGGAAGCTGTGGGTGCTCCATCACTGGATGTGTTCAAGAGCAGGTTGGACGGGGCTTTGAGCAACCTGCTCTAGTGGGAAGTATCCCTGCCTGCGGCAGGGGCTTGGAACTACATGAGCTTTAAGATCCCTTCCAACCCAAACCACTCTGTGATTTTGTGAATCAGTGATACTGAAAATAGTTTCTGAATAATATTCAGTGCTCTGCCTTATGGAGTTGGGGTTGCTTCGGCCAGGCTGTAAGGTCTTTCTTCTGCTTCTTGCATACTGAAGCGTGTTTCAAAGGTTCTTACTTTGCTCTGTTACTCTAGGGAGACCTTACTGCAGGCTTTCAGTACTTAAGGGGCTGGAACCCCTCTGCTGGGATGCCAGGCTGGGAGAATTGGGGGTGTTCAACCTGGAGAAGCGAAGGTCCAGGGAGACCTTCTGGTGGCCTTTCAGGACTTGAAGGGGCCTGTCAGAAAGATGGGGAGGGGCTTTTGAGCAGTGCCCGTTGGGACAGAACAAGGGAGGGATGGTTTTAAATTAAACGAGGGAGATTTAGACTGGAGAGAAGGAAACATTTTTTTCCACTGAGGGTGTTGAGACCCTGGCCCAGGTTTCCCAGAGAGGTGGTCGCTGCCCCATCCTTGGCACCATTGCAGGTGAGGTTGGCCGGGGCTCTGAGCAACCTGCTCTAGTTGCAGATGTCCTTGCTCTCTGCAGGGGGGTTGGGCTAGATGACTTGTAAACGTGCCTTCCAACTCAAACCATTCTATGATTCTTTTCCAAATGGAAATTCAGCTGCAAAAAGAAGAAAAAAACCCAAACCTTGGCACTGGAAACAAGGTGCTGCAAGAATCATCCCATTGTCCTAAAAGGAGGATCTTGATTTTCCCTTTTCTGGTTATGAGCCTCAGATTAACCATCAATGAAATGCTGCAGTGCTTGATTTATATCACTAATAAGGGATATAAAACTTGTGTTGCTGCCAATGCAGGCCTTTCAGAATGCAGGATGCGAGCTGATATACATGTACTGCAGATCACGGTGAGCCCAGAAAAGAGACAACATTGTAAACCAAATCCATCTTACACAGCACAGTCTTGTCATGCAAATCCCAGCTTTGGTGATAACTACCCCTCAGTGAATTCAGAAATTACCCAGTGAATCTCCAGCACCAAAAACCCCATAGGCGTTGTCCTTGGATTTTGCATCCAAATCAAAGCGCTCGCCGAAAGCCCTGATTTCAGAAAAACAAATTGCTCTGTTTTTAAGGCTGCCTTTGGGTGAGGTCATTAATGGGATAATACATTTATAGGCCAAATCAAACACAGCTTTAGCCAAACCCTTGTGGAAGAGCTGATCACAACTTCATCACTTGAATTTGCCTGGCTGTCATTCATTAAAATATACATACCAATGACAATGCTTAAATAGTGCCATAGCTCAGAAGTATAAGAGATATGCTCCAGCTGTCCTCTGCAACTCCTCTGCCCTAAATATATCTCATCAGTGGCTTGGCTGGCTTAGTTTCCAGGAAGACCAGCACAGGTTTAGCTTTACATGTGGCTGACAAACTGAATGGGCAATAAATAAAACAGGGTCTCTGGGGAAAGGTTTTTCTCACAACTCAGAGCACAGGACTTAAGAAATGGCTTAAGTGTCTTGTGTTAAGAAAAGGTTTTGAAAAAACTCGATAATCCCGAATATAGTTCTTTTCTTATTTGCATTATCTCCTTGAAAAAACTCGGTAAAACTCTCCCTTTTCAATGTACCTACAAAAATTTGGCAACAGTTCGGTTTTGCTGTGCTAAGAAGAGCGTCTATCAGGCTGGTGGGGAAGGTCTCCCTGCCTCCCTACACCCCCCATCTCCATCTGCCACCTAATGCGCAGCATTTAAAGCTCTTGTCATAGGGAGATGTCTCACTGCTGTGGGTTTGTGCAGGAGGTGCTGCTCCGAGGGTGAAATTCTTAGATCTAAGTTCTAGAAATAATAATAATTTTCACAGTTTCTCAACTGTGTCGGCAAAGTGGTATTTCTGGCAGCAACAGACACTGTCACACTAAGGGTCAAGGAACGACTCCCCCAGCCTGCTCCTGCCTTTCTCTTTGCTTTGGGAGAGGAGAGGAGAGGAGAGGAGAGGAGAGGAGAGGAGAGGAGAGAAGCGGAGAGAGGAGGAGAGGAGAGAAGAGCAGGGAAGAGGGGAGGAGAGGAGAGGGAGGGAAAGAGAAGGGCAGGAGCGGG
>WTSP01008853.1:45886-61170 GCA_025331215.1 Actenoides lindsayi
TCAGCATTGCTCAGCTCCCCTCTCAGGCTGCTCTTCTCCAGCTGAACAGCCCCAGGGCTCTCAGCCTTTCCCCAGCATAGAGATGCTCCAGCCCCTCAGCATCTTCATAACTTTCTTCTGAATCCATGCAATGGGCTGGTTGATGAAGCCTCTAAAAATAACCGTGGTGCACTTCAAAGGCACACACAGCCCTGAGGCACCAAATTGTTGCTGGAAATGGGACAAACGCCCAACTCCTGCCAGCCCTGCAGGCAGTGTCTGCATCACCAGAACCTCTTCTTCCCCCTGGTTCTGCCAGTCAATCAGACCAGTAGTGGTAGGTGAATAAACTGTCCCACCTGGGTCTGCCCAAGGTCTTGAGACTATTTCTGCAATTGCTTTTGTGAGCATGGCGAGGTACTCCAGCTGCGACCTTGGGGACACCAGGTTCTTCCTTGCTCAGTTATCAGTCCCTGAGCATGGGTTTGCTGCTAATGATCTGCCATAATGATAATTGCTACGGGAGCCATGTTTTAAAAGATCTTTGTTCCCAACGTGAGCTTATTTGGGCTATTAAAGCTGTGAGCCTTTTGGGAGCTCCTCCTCTGGGGAGCAGAATCTCTTCTCCCTGTGTCTGCAGGCTGCTAATAAAGCCTTCATATGAGTTTTCCTGCTACAAATTGCCAGTAATTAATAATATTCTAGGCAGAAGCATCAGAAACAGTTAAAGAGTGTGGCTGCGGACTGGCCCAGTGCCTAGTCCAGTATCCGTAGGCAAATTATTCTATGCCTCAGTTTCTCCTTTGCTAAAACAAAGAGGAGGTGAGACTTGGCGATGCTTGATGCTTGCAAAATGCTTGATGTCTATGGGTGTGTGGGGAACCCGCTGGAAATGTCCCAGGCAGAAGCAGTGAAGGCAGAGAGAGCTTATCTTTCCATAGATTTGCATATTATACCTGATGCTGTTATAATGGAATCTAATTTTGTAACTCATCTTTTGTACAAATATCCTATATTAGGCAGCACTGGCACTGTAGGGGGAATTACAGTAAGTGGAGGGAGTGAACTGTGGGATCATTATTGCCAGAAATACATATCAGTGTTTATTACCATAAAGCACCTCTAACGAGGCACAATTACACCCGTAATTTTTTTTTCTTCTCACTGTTGTTCTTAATTGTTCCTCTCCATGCATCTCCCACCAGTGTTTCTTTATTATGTGCATTGCGAAGCTCCTCAGGGGTCCCAGCGAGGCACCAGTACCACGGAAAGGCAGGGATCACCCCCAGTATATGCAAACATTTCTTTCCATCTCCCTTACCTCTCTTCTCTGCCTTTATTGGCATCTTCCCACTTGCCTCTTCCCTCCTCCCCGTGAGCCTGGTTTTGTCTTTACTACGACAGAAACAAATTATTTTGACAAAATGAATATAAAAAAAGGAGGGCAAAGCACTCTCTGGAGTTTTATCTAGTAGAGAAACTTGCAGAATTATAAAATATCAAAACTCTAATGACTCTCTAGGAAAATTCAAGGAAAAAGTAAGCCAAATGGACACCCAAAGCAAACATGTGGATGCACCGGCCAGGATCCAACCCAAGACCATTGTCTTTATCCCAGGAGAGAGATGTTGGGCTTACAGGCCCTGGTCTTCAACAGTTTAGAATTCTGGAAAATTAATCATTACAAGAAGTTTTTAAAGGATTTCAAGGAGTGGGTGAAGAAAGTAATTTGTCTGGCAAGGCCAGCTCAGTGCTTTCTTCGTCTTTTTACTGTCCTGGTAAATCATTCATTGGGGCAAACGCTCAGCAAACTCCCTCACAAGCTCTGCTAGGCAAAGTCTCCCAAAGGTGACATCAGTCTGTGTTTATGCTTTTTGACCTAAAAAAAGAGAGGGTATAATACCAGGGTGGTACAGGCCCCTGTCTGCTTGGGGGGGGTAGGCTGTCAGCACCTTGCCTTTTCTGAACAAACGTTTAGTGCACTGTTCAGGACTGTGACCCTGTTCAGTTCTCATCTTATCTTGCTTGTATGTGCTTTATTTCTCAGATATTTGATATAAAATGCCAAGTAGCATCACAGCACGAGAGCACGAAGTGCCACATCCTTTCTCTTTCAGATGAGTAAAATGAAATGCAAGCTTTTATTCTTTCTCTTTTTTTTTTTCCCCCTGTAAATTGCTCCAGCTGACTTTGCTGGTTTAGAGCAGAGGTATGCTCTGAAAAGGTCGGCTTTTAGAATATTAGGGGGAAAAGAGAAAGAAAAGGAGGGATTGTGTAAGTCCTATTCTCCCTGCCCATAAGAGGCTACCAGAAACTTGGGCACCTCCCTACCCAGCGGGGTAGGAAAGTGCAGGTGGGGTTTGGATACCCACTGGCATCTCCAGCCCCAAAGCTGGTGGAACCAGCACCCTGAAGTGAGGGACCTGCAGGTACCAAAAAGAGGTGAAGCAACAGGGTGCTTGGCAAAGAGGAGCTGGAGCTCTGGAGTGAGCAGGGGCTGAAGTGAGAGATGTAATCCAGGGAAAACAGGCTTCCCCTACCCTGTTTCTCATGGAAAAATTGTCCTCACCTCTGCCAGCCTTCAAACTTGGAGCTTGTAACTGTGGCCTCAAATACAGAAGTTTGTGGGGTTTTCATTCAGAAACACACACCCCTTGCCTACCCCCAACATCTGTGGGGCAGCTCTAGTGTTTTAAGCTCTCCCAAACTTACCATTCCAGGGCTCATTTTTCTGGTAGAGCTAATTGAAATCAAGTGACAAGGGCCTGTATAAAATGCTACCTCACATGTATCTTCACCAGGGTAAATGCTGATATTAGATATCCCCCTACAGCTATCTGTCCTACAGTTCATCAAGAAAAGGTGGTTCCCCTCGCCCCAGACAGCTTTTACTGGTACCTAGCCCTGCTCCTTTCACCCGTACTCCTCTCTGCTGCTCCAGGACTACCCCAGCCTCTTTTACCTCCTTGCCTCCCCAAGACAGCATCAGTCATCCTGATGGACAGTAAGTTCTCCATGGGACAGCAATGTGCCTTGTGGCCAGGAAGGCCAATGGTCTCCTGTGGTACATAAAGAAGAGTGTGCACAGCAGGTTGAGGGAGGTTCTCCTCCCCCTCTGCTCTGCACTGGTGAGACCACAGCTGGAGTATTGTGTTCAGTTCTGGGCTCCCCAGTTCAAGAGAGACAGGGAAATACTGGAGAGAGTCTAACAGAGGCTACGGGGATGCTGAAAGGACTGGAACATCTCTCTGAGAAAGAAAGGCTGAGAGCCCTGGAGTTGTTCAGCTGGAGAAGAGAAGCATGTGAAAGGATCTTATGAATGCTTACAAATATCTGCAGGGTGGGTGTCAAATAGAAGGGGCCAGTCTCTTTTCAGTGGTGCCCTGGGAAAAGGAAAAGAGGTAATGGTCGCAAGGTGAAGTACCACATCAACATGAGGAGAAACTTCTTTACTGTGAGGGTGATGGAGCCTGGAACAGGCTGTCCAGAGAGGTTGTGGAGTCTCCTCCTCTGGAGACTTTCCAACCCCACCTGGATCTGTTCCTGTGTGGACTGCCCTGGGTGATCCTGCTCTGGCAGAGGGATTGGACTCGATGATCTCCAGAGGTCCCTTCCAACCCCTACCATTCTATGATTCTATGAGCTGTTGGCCAGTGAGGAAGCAAAGGTGCTTGCACATGGAGGCTGTTTAGAACAAGCTGCTGTGAAGGATTTTCTGGGGGGGGGAGAGCTGGTATCTCGCAACCTTTTCCCCACTGCAGCAATTGGCAGAGGAGGGAGGTCAGGAGGGAACAAGGATAACATAGGGGTGAGAGGGCACTGAAATATGTTCATATAGGAGTGAAGGAAACCTCTGGAAGCCCCAGGAAGAGAAGAAGCTAATGTGGCTGTAAAGTGCATTTAACATGGGATTGCTGACATGTCATCGCAAGCACCAGCACAGAGCTATTCCATGGGTCACTGCAGGGACAGGGTTACAGTGCCCTTCTGTCATCTCTTTGGCTTTATTTTATATTTAACTCTGCCGTTGCATTCCACCTTGCACAGTGTTTGGTTTAGGAAAAAGTCCCACAGTGCTCCATTTTTGGAATTCTGATCTGGCCACAGGGACTTTTAACCCCAACTCCTCTGTGTAATTTTTGTCTGGAAAGTGATGTAAAGTCTCTTTGGCCAGTGTCCTTTGCTCTCTCCAGGCATATTGCATGGACAGTTCAAAGTGTGCTTCTCATTTCTCAGACACTGGGATTCTTTTTGCAGGCATTTTGCAGTGGCTGATCTCTGTGCCCTTTGCAGAAGTTCCCATTAACACACAGGAAACACAAACGGTCAGGTGTGATGAGCAGGGCTCAATCCCACACCACAAACACTGAATACAGAATCATGGCATTATTCTGGTTGGAAGAGACCTGTAAGATCATCCAGTCCAACCATTCCCCCAGCACTGCCAGGGCACCACTAACCCATGTCCTTCAGCACCACATCTCCACGGCTTGGAAACCCCTCCAGGGATCATGGGGACTCCACCACTGCCCTGGGCAGCCTGGGACAGCTCTTGACAACCCTGGAGGGGAAGAAGTTTTTCCTCAGATCCAACCTAAACCTCCCCTGCTGCAACTTCAGATCATTTCTTTTTGTCCTATCACCTGTTCCTTGGGAGAAGAGAACGATCCCCACAAAGTGAGGGCAGTGGAATAGTACAGTAGGCAGAGGTCAGTTAGAGGGAGGGTGCATGGTCTATTTATAAGCATGGATAGTGTTCCTACAGTTGGTGTTTCTGTGTAAGGCATGTAAAACCCATATAATCTGGTCAACTTTGGGACTGAGGAGAACAGTCGGTCAAGATAGTTAGGAGGCCTCTTTGGGAAGACAATATCAAACCAGCAGGGAAAATCACAGAACTGAGCCCAATTAGCTGCACATCAGATGCTGGTGAGATGATTTTCCTTGAACTGAAGCTGTATGGTGGAGGATCAATCAATCAATTTATAAGCACCTCGAGGGTAATAATAGTCTAGTGAATGCGAATTTGTCAAGGACAAATTGTATCAAACCAATCTAATTTCTTTCTTTGACAGGATAAGTGAATAAGGGGGAAGCAGTAGATGTGATATATCTTGACTTCAGTAAGGCTCTGGAGTCTCCTACGTAGCATTCTCGTAAGCAAATTAAGGCATATGATTAAATCACTGCAGAGAAGGCTCAGAGATGTTTGAGAAAACAAAATCAAAGAGAAACTATCAATATTTTGTTGTCAAACTGGGAGGACATTTAAAATAGGGTGTTTCTGAGCCCAGTCCTATTCAGTCGTTTGCTAATCGATGATCTGGATGATGAAATGACGAGGATGCTTTCGAATTTGAAAGCGGTTCAAGAAACTGAAAAGTTGATCCAAAACCAACTTGATAGAGGCACATGCAAAAAAACCTTGGGATTCAACAGGCTTCTGAAGTGTGTTTGATTTTGTGTCACTTTGTTGTGTATTTAGAAGTGTGGATGTTCTTTATTTCTTTTTGAAGCTCCTCATGTTTATCCAGTTTTCTTGTTTGCCTTTTCAGTGGTTTGGGTTTTTATGTGTTTAGAAACATCCCTTGATAGATGAAACTCTGCTCTTGATGCTGGCAACTCAGATTTACAGAAAAAAAAATAAAAATTCAGCTCTGTCTGTTTAGGGCTCTCTAAATTTTCTAGTATTATACCACTTTCTTCTGCATCTCTGTTCTAGTGATCGGAGCAACACAGGTGAACTACCTGAGTAATGTTAGTCAGGAAAACACTGCGGCTTTATAGAGTAACTATTCATGAAGAAAATGTCTTGAAACATTTCCAGAACTGGAGGCAGAGAATTTATTGTTCCTGCTGGAACCCAGAATAACTACTGCTTTGTGTCATCATTTTATAATCCTTGTCTGTCAATAAACATAACTGTAGCTAGCAATAAAAATGAAACAGGCTCAGTCAGGCAATGCTACCCTGGTAAAACAAATTTATGAGCCAGTTAATATTTTTAATCCTGTTACAGAGATGACCTGAAACCCCAAACCATCTATCTAAGCTTTTGTCCCCTAAAGGAGCACATGTGGATGTCAGATAAGTGAAACCTGCCTTTGAATCATGTTGATCTTGGGCTGAGGTTGGGCAACAAGAGGGAGAAAGGGTGGGACTGTAGACATCTGTCTGGAAAAACAAACCAGCCCCACTAGTGTCTGTCTCCTACCCAGCACAGAGCTGGTCAAACACTCTTGCAGACTCAAATGAAGCCTTCATTTGGTAACACAAAATTCAGAGTGTTGTGTTTCTCCCTTCTCCACATCAGTTACATGCCAGAGATTATTCCAGTTCCACCGCTGATCCAAGATGACTTCTCTCAACGGGGAGTCGTTCTGTTTACACCGCTTCAGATACCTCGGAGATGTTATTTGATCTACAGCATCCATTAGACACATGGAATACATTTCCTTCTCTGTTGTTTCATCTTATTAGCGAGATACGGCAATGACACTGTCTGCTAATTGCTATCCAACTAGTGCTTTGTGCCTTGTTAATTTTCACTAAGACATTTTTCCTGTATAGCACAGAGTAGATAACACTAATAGGGGAGAGACAGGTAGTTAATTGGTATCTTGAGTGTTACGCAGACAAATAAAAAATTGACTGATAATCAGTTTTTCTCTGATGGAAGGGTTGGCTCTTGTCACTAGCTTCTACACCATTCTTTCTCTCTCTGCTGTAATGTCATAATGTCTTCTCCTTGCAAAGGGTGCTGAGATGCATAATGGCTACCAGAAGAACACGTGCTGCTTGCAACTGCAAATGAATTAATACAAAGGAATGCTCACCTTTTGAACCTTTCTCAGGTCTTCTCCTGAAGGTGAAAGCCAGGGGGGTCCCAGGTCAGAGTGTATTTTTGCACTGGTTGTCTGAGTCTCCTGGGAAGTCTGCAAGAATTGAGGCGAGACACGCGGTCTTAACAACCCAGTTACAGGATCCACCAAATACAAAGCGAGAGGGGCTATAAGGAAATGTATTGTTCTTGTCTGGGGAAGCCAGGCTAGTCAGTCTGGCAACAGAGGTTCTGCTTCTAGTTCTAGTCTGTCATATAAGGGAGGAATTTTTGATGGCTCCAGACAGCAATGCTTTGAGTCCTGAAAGAAAATAACTGAAAGTGCAAAGAAAAGAGTTTTCTTTCACCCAAACTACTTATGAATTCTATTTGTTCTTGGACTTAGACCCAAATCCTTCTTCACCACTTCATCAAAAAATACAGGTTGATGTTTCAGTTCTGTCTTATGTATACCAGTGTCCTCTACTGCACACACAGAGATATAACTTGGGCAAAACAAATGCTCTTACAGAGTGTGAGCTAATCATTGAGATAGGTGCACAGGGACAGTATTCAAATCTCCTAAACCAGCAGGTAATGGAAGTTTCCTGGTCATGAGGAAATACACTTATGTACCTGGTCTTGTAGAAGAGGTGGGTTGAATGTAAGGTGCCTTTCTGCAAGTTGGTGGCTTGTGGAGAATTGGTGTCCTGCAGCCCCCAGTGCAGGCAGAGCCATCAGTATGCAGCACCTCTGAAGTGAGGACAAGACTCTCGGATATACATGCCTGCATGAAAGACAAGTTTGGTAACCATGTGGAATGCCACACATCATATTCAATGTCTGTCTGTTCACTACACATGTTTCCTTGCGAGACAGCGTTCTGGTTTCGCCATTCATTTTATTCAAATTTCTGTATCTGCAGAGGCACCTTCAGACAAATAATCAGTTGTGTGTAGCAGCTGAAAACAAACCCCAGCAAGAATATAGCACCGATTAATTTCTTAGACACGGGAATGGCTCTCTGGATAACAATCAGAAGCAGGCAGACAAGAAAAATCAAGAGGTAAGACGAGTTCAAAAAAAAGGCCCTGTAAATTCAGCACAGCCTAGTGACAGTCAGACAGACTCTGGGTAGATCTTCCCGCAGCACTGCAGGAAGGCCACGTGTCTTCTTAACCCCGTGCGATGCGGTGGGCGAGCGCAGCTCAGCACAGCACCCTGGCACTCATTCTGTCTAACGTGCCACTGCTCCAGCACACAGAAGCGGTTGAGTCCCAACTTCTCAACCACTGTCTGAACTTACAGACATTATCAATTTAAAAATAACACCTCCGGCAGAAAACATTTTACCTATGTTGTTACAACAACACCTATGATTCAAGAGAGGGAATAAAAACCTATCAAATTTTCTCTCTTCTCTCCAGTTTGGGGTTTTTTTGGTGTATTTGAAAGCAATCTGTACGTCTTCTGCTTCAAGGTTTGCTCAGTCTTGTCACCCTGTTATCCTGGGGAGAGGGAGCTAAGGGAGGGATGGGAAGGAGAGACAACAGCATCACAGAGCAACAATGGATGGAATGGAAAAAAAAAAGAGAGAGGATAATACGATTTTTAAATCTGAAAATAATTAGCAGAGGTGTCTGTGGGTGCATCTAAGGAAGGATAAGGAAAGTGCTACTGCAGGGGGGTGAACTAGATGACCTTTGGGGGTCTCTTCCAATCCAGGGCATTCTATGATTCTATGACTCTATGTTTCTATGATTCTGTGGCTATGATTCTATGAGTCTGGTTCTATGATTCTATGACTCTATGATTCTATGATTCTATGATTCTCTGTGACTCTATGATTAGATTTTGAGCTAACAGCTCTCAAATAAAGGAAGGCCTGTGTCAATTTTCTCCCTGTAGGGAAGGCAGAGTGAGCAGGGAAGAACAACCAGGGGAGAACCCTCTTCCCTCTCCGAGCTGCCATTCTGGGCTGTGCTGAGATGCGCACGTGTTACACACACAGCCGGGGAAAAATGACAGATGTACTTCTCCCACAGGTCTGTGAAGGAGCAAAGGCTCTCCCAGTCAGTTCACTTCCCCACCGTGTAATTCTCAAGTTTTAAAATAACAGATATTGCAGGTGCTTATGGAATTGCTAACTCACCCTCCAGATTTCCTCCATCCCTTCTTTCCACTGGGTGGGCAGGTTTCATTTTTCACATTCAACATCACTCCTTGTTTTCTCCTTTCAAATCGAGCACTGATGCAGGAAGGAAAAATGAAGACGTCGATAGTATAAAGAATACCTCGTTAGTTTTGATTTATTATTCTTTCCCTTCCCTGGCAGAGAAATCTGTAGATTTAATTTGAGGAGGGCCCAACTGGTAAACTGCTACTGAGCAGGAATTCAGCTGGAGGAAAATGCAACTCAACAAGAGCAGTTTTGATAAGCTTACTTAAATCCCTTCTACATGAGCTCTTTCTTTACCCCTCCTACACAGTGTGTGTCACACTGGCTCTTGTAATACCGACTACCCTAAAAGGCCATCTTGGAATTCATTTCACAAAATACCATTTACAAAACATGGTTTCAAAACTTTATTTACGATTAGAGAAGGGAGCTGAAAATTTAACCTTTGATCTATACTAAATAACTTTTTGCCAGTTCACCTGGAACTGTCATTTCTACTGAATTGACTAAAAGTGACAGAACACGTCAGAAGCAAAAACCTCCTCTGAAAATGCTCTGATTTTGCCACTGTCTCACAGACAAGCTGGAACCAGCCTAGAACAAGCTGCTTTAAAAAAAAAAAAAAAGTAAAAAAAAAAAATGTATTATTGCAATATTTCTTCTTTGAAAAATGATAATTTCATGATGGATTTTTGAGTGGTGGAGGCTGCCAGTTCCCCACTCCCTTTGCCATAATGTAGAGGAGCCTTTATCCAAAGAGGGTAGATCTAGGCAGAGCTCATTGGTTGGAAGAGACCTTTGATATCATCAAGTCAAACTGTTAACCCAGCACTGGCAGGGCACCACTAACCCATGTCCCTCAGCACCACATCTCCGCAGCTTGGAAACCCCTCCAGGGATCATGGGGACTCCACCACTGCCCTGGGCAGCCTGGGACAGGCCTTCACAACCCTTGAAGGGAAGAAATTGTTCCTCATGTCCAAAGTAAACCTCCCCTTGTGCAACTTAAGGCACTTGTCCTGTCCCTTGTTCCTTGGAAGCAGAGCCTGACCCCACCTGGCTCCAACCTCCTGTCAGGGAGTTGTTGAGAGCCAGAAGGTCTCCGCTTGGAGGGAGGTGAAGGTTTTCCCTTTCATGAGAAGAAATTTTTCCTTATGTTTCCAGATGTTCATATTATGTTCACACCTTCTGCTTTTTCCCTTAGCACTGAAATGGTTAACAGTGAAAATTATTTCAAGCACTGTCTTTGGCTCCTGATTTTTTCTTCAATGCTCTCTGTGGACCCAGGCCAACGTCAAATTTTTGTTTACAGTCCCAAGGTTTTTCCTGCAACAAGCAGAGACAGCTTAGGCAAGGATTCTTGCACATGTGTGACAAAATGGTGCTGCACCTCTTTGTACCAGGGCAACTCAAGATGGGTTGGGCTGTATCTATAAAGATCACCTGCTATTTAAAAAGATGCTGTTTATTTGACATGTTTCATGTAATGGAAATAATTATTCAGAAAAAAAAAATAAATAAAAAAAAAAGGAGGGGGAAAGGAAATGAAGTACAAAATAATAATTCGTATTCTGGGCTTTTACAGCCCACAATGTAAAGTCACAGGAAAAGGATATGATGATATACAGAATTTCTGAGCCACTGGCAACAACATGAGATGATGCAATAAAGCACAATAACAACTTGTGTATTTGCAGTGTTCAGTGCAGGAAGCTGAGGATAGAAAAAAAGAATGTAATACAGCTGAAAAATCAACTATCTTTAGAATGTTATATTCCTGAAACCCTGTCAGGGTTCCTCTTGCCAGTGAGAGGATTCTACCCATGATGGCAGAGAAGAAGGGAGAAAGAAATTCTCTGGATTAGTTTTAGGTTTGTAAAGCCATTTCCATTTTCCAAGGAAAACAATAGAAAAATGAAATTATAATAATAAAAAAAAGAGAGTTACATTTAACACCATTTTGTAAGTACTAAACACAGACTCGATAATACAAATTCTCGTCTTTCTGCTCTTAAATTGTACGAGAGTTATAAATACGTTAAGCTCCTTTGTCATTACAGGTCAACACGGACTCCAAAACTTGCTAAAGAAGCTGTAGTCAATATTAACATTTGCACTTCCCAAACTTTCAGCCAACGGTGGCATATTTGCAAATATGCATTTTGTACTTCCTTTCTGCTAGGGAACCCTGTTTCTGCAAATCAAGATTATACTAGTTCCTTTTTAGGGAGAAAGTCGAGATAAATGGAGCCACCGAATAAGGCGGGGGGAGCACTGGTGGTGCGGGGGAGGTTGTGAGGGGGGTGTGAGGCAAACGCGGGTACCGATGAAAAGCAAAATGTCTCCGGAGAGACTTTATTTACATTTCTTCTCCTTGTAGTGAAACTTTCTACCGAAGGAAAAGTCCTTTCAATTCAATGCTAAGTGCTGCTAGACTGGAGTGCGTGTTGTAACTCTTACAGAGTGCGTTGTAACTCTTAAAGACTAACAGATGTTTAAACTTCTGTTGAAAGACAAAGCGCCACGGTTTTGAGACCGCCAGCATTAGTGGGTGCTTGTGTACAGTTGGTATCCTTAAGGAAAACAAACTTTAACCTTGACACAATGATGGAAACTGAAAAGAGAAAAAAAAAAAAAAAAAAGAAGTGACTGACTGAACCACTCCATTTCCTTTCAAGGGCCCGGTGCAGCAGCACAAGACGTCTTCCTGCGTGACACGGAGAGCCTTGAACAATAGCACATATGGAAAAGTGTTTCAAAGATTATTTTTATTTTTTTTTTAAGTAGTCAGCACTGAAGTTTTGAAACAATGAATGTTCAGATCTAACTTCCTTCAGCCTTCTCCCTCCCTGCTCCTCATCCTCCCGGTAAATTTATATAAGATCTTTACAGGCAAGCGTAGTATTGCCTGTATGCCTCCACCTGGGGAGGACTAACTGCCTGCAGAACTGCAGGTGAGGAGTTGACCTGCTGGAAAGCAGCTCTGTGGAGAAGGAGCTGGTAGTGCTGGTGGAAAACAAGCTGCTCATGAGCCAGCAGTGGGCCCTCGTGACCAAGAAGGCCAATGGTGTCCCAGGGTGCATTCAGAAGAATGTGGCCAGATGGTCAAGGGAGGTTCTCCTCCCTCTCTACTCTGCCCTAGGGAGGCCACCTCTGGAGTACTGTGTCCAGTGCTGGGCTCCCCAGTTCAAGAGAGACAAGGAACTACTGGACATACAGAGACTTTTTTAGCTCCTTCACCACCACCTCAGTGACTCTAAAAGCTCAGCTGCCTTGTTTACAACACTCCAAAATACATTTTGTGTGTGGTTATAGTCTGGTGACATAAAATCCACCTAGATTCTTTATTCTTGGTTGAGGTTTGGTTTTTTCCCCAGTAACTGAAAGGGAACCTGCAGTGCTGCAGTAAAAGCTGAAGTTAGTGATCACTGAAGGTTGGACTTGATGATCCTAGAGGTCCTTTCCAACCATAATAAATCTATGATTCTATGATTTTCTTGGGTCATACCCATTACATGGTGGTTTTGAGGAGCGCAGAAGTGATGCTGGGGCTCAGTTTCTCTTTTCATGGTTATATAAACTGCCACCGAAACCACTCCTGAGTGAGGAACATGAAGCTGTTCCCCAGAGCATGAAGAGGAGGATATCCTGCTTCCACTGACCACTTGGGGATGACAGAGGAAATGGGATTTGAGCAAAACAGCACAGCTAGGAACAATAGCAATAGAAATACCTGCAATTGCAGTGCAATTCCCATATAAAGCAATATTTTCATACCATTTTGAGTGAGGGATTTTCCAGACAGGAATATCAGATGGGAACCACCTGAGTGCAATATTCATTGTGTTGCCTGATCACTCTAGTTTTCAGTTTTCAAAAAAAAGAGGTAAAATGTTTCTTGTGAGCTTTTTTTTTTTTTTTCACTTAATCCATTCAATTAAAAAAGCTCAGGACTGTTTTTCTTCACCATTTGAGAACAGAAAAGCTGTTAGTTGGGGTTTTGTTCCTTTCCAGATACACTTCCAGCATTTCCCTGTTCCTTGCAAGGGTTTCCTGCACCGGCTGCACTTCTTAGCAGTGAAGCTAAAAGGTCCTTATGCAATTTGTGACCTCCACGACTTCTCTAAACAAGGGCATCGGAAGCTTCAGAGGCAGCAAGGTTTGGAGCTGCTGTACGTTAATCGACTCAGTAGCTTTCACAAAACCAACGACTTCTACTAACATCTTCTCTAACGTGGTCCTCTTCAAACTACATCCTTCCTCTGCCCTGCTGGGTTACCTCCTCCAGTACATGTCAGCCTGATTTCTTCTCTATTTCTCTTACTTCCCATTTGCTACTGAGCATGGACTAGGTGTCTACAAAACCTTTTAGTCTGCTTTTTTCTGGTTTTGCAGGTCTTGTTTGTTCTGGGCCATCCTTTGCTTTCTGTGCCTCTGCAGCTTCTGTTCTTTTTAGAAATGCCATGGGAGCGACAGCGGTTAAGACGAAGACTCCACAGAATGTCTTGACGCCAGAATTACGAAAAGCTCCTCTCGATGATACTTTCCCCATTATTTGCTATGCAGAGTGCTGAAGCAATACCTCAAGGAATGTTGGGTTTTTTTTTTCCTTGCATCTTCCCGAACTTCAGCTGATCATTGATTTCTTCTGAGCCAGGATTCAAATATTTTTGGACTCTGTTCCTTCTGGCTCCTGCAGGTCTTTTGACTGCCATCTGACCAAGGCCCCCACAGCTTTCATCTGTTTTCACTCCAAACCCTTCTTCTAAAATGTAAAATGATGGCCTCTAGCCAGCATGTTGCCTTTTACTTTTCCTGTGGCCCAGACCTCAGTTAAAGATTTAACAAAAGCAAAAAAAAAGCTCTGTTTTGAGCCAAATAAAGAAATAAAATCTAAAAGTTTTTCCAGATGAGAACACTGGAACTTTCACAGGCAGCTTCTATACTCTTTGGCAATTGAAATCTAGCACAAGCTTTGCTCACTTAATAGGAAAGAGCTTTTTTTTCTTGTATAAACTATTTCTGGAGCTTCCAATTGTTGCTTTTTGCTTTTAGTATGCCTTATCTTATAAAATCTACATGAAAGATGAAAGCAAATGGAACTTTGCATCTATGGAGGCAGACTGGCTGGGTTACCATCTCTAGTTTTGCACCGGGAGTGCAGGATAGCAGCAGCTGCTCGTGCTCCGGTTAGCACCGCTGCACACAGCTTCCACCTGCAAGCACCTGCAGACATAGATGGGGTCGTTCTGAGTTTTCCCTTTATTTGTGGAAGATCCCCTTTTTGCAAGGGCTGACATGCCCAGAGGAACATCTGAACCTTGTGTGTGTATATATATAGAGAGAGAAAGGGGCTGGAGCATGTCCGAAGGGCAACGAAGCTGGTGAAGGGTCTTGAGCACAAGTCTGTTGAGCAGCTGAGGGACCTGGGCTTGTTATGCCTGGAGAAAAGGAGGCTGAGGGGAGACCTGGCTCTCAACAACTCCCTTCCCTGACAGGAGGGTGCATCCAGGTGGGGTCTGGTTCTGGTCCCAAGGAACAGTTGACAGGACAAGAGGAACCAGCCTCAAGTTGCAGCAGGGGAGGTTTAGGTTGGAGCTGAGGAACAATTTCTTCCCCTCCAGGATTGTCCAGGGCTGTCCCAGGCTGCCCAGGGCAGTGGTGGAGTCCCCATGATCCCTGGAGGCGTTCCCAAGCTGTGGAGATATAGTGCTGAGGGACAGGGGTTAGTGGTGCCCTGGCAGTGCTGGGTTAACGGTTGGACTCGGTGATCTGAAGGGTCTCTTCCAACCAAAACGATTCTCTGATTGTATGATGTATATACCTGTTGAGCAGTGTTTGCTTTGGAACATCAACAGCAGAGCCCTCGTTTTAACAAAGCACTCTGATAAAACTCTGTTATGCTCAGGGGAATCTGCTGTGTTAAACCCAGTGGGAGTGGGGGGCACTGGAAGCTGATTACCTTCATGCATATTGCACTGTGAGCTCTTATTTGCTATCGACATGACTTTACAAGGAGAAACTCAATGGATGGATGGGGTGGAGGACAGGATAAACTCTTTTCCTCCCACTACAAGAGCTACAAAGATTATTAAGGGACTGGAACATCTCTCTGATGAGGAAAGGCTGAAAACCCTGGGGCTGTTTAGCCTGGCAAAAAGAAGACAGAGGGGATCTTATGAATGTTTACAAATATCTGAAGGGTGGGTGTCAAATAGAAGGGGCCAGGCTCTTTTCAGTTGTGCCCTGGGATAGGATGAGAGGTAATGGTAGCAAGGTGAAACACAGGAAGTTCCACCTCAACAT
>WTSP01008853.1:72683-94989 GCA_025331215.1 Actenoides lindsayi
CCTCTGCTGGGAGGCCAGGCTGGGAGAGCTGGGGGGGTTCAGCCTGCAGAGGAGAAGGCTCTGGGGAGACCTTCTGGTGGCCTTTCAGGATTTCAAGGGGCCTGTCAGAAAGATGGGGAGGGACTTTTGAGCAGGGCCTGTTGGGACAGGACAAGGGGTGATGGGTTGAAACCCAAAGAGGGAGATTAAGACTGGAGAGAAGGAAGGAATTTTTCACTCTGAGGGTGGTGAGACCCTGGCTGAGCTTGCCCAGAGAGGTGGTCGCTGCCCCATCCCTGGCATCATTGCAGGTGAGGTTGGCCAGGGCTCTGAGCAAGCTGCTCTAGTTGCAGATGTCCCTGCTCAGTGCAGGGGGATTGGATTAGATGACCTTGAAAGGTGCCTTCCAACCCAAACCATTCTAGGATTCTATGATTCTATGAAATCAGATGAATTATTTGGCTACCTGTTACTGAAATTTGTCAAGCTTAGACCTGAGCCATCAAAGACCCATGAAACAGTCCACTTAATTCATATCTAGCTGCCAAAATAGTCCACCTATTGAGCAGAGAGCTCGCATTCATAACTCACCAGAAGCACTTCCCTTTATCTATCTAGAAATAGCATTCTATTGAAAAAGTATATAAGGGTTGCCTTTTTTATTGATATTGCAGAGATTTTGCAGAAGTTGGGAACGCAAAACACCTTAGAGTGTTTTGAGTAACTTCTGAACAGACACAGCTCTGCATTCTTTTCTCCTCCTCTGCAGCAATCCCATCATTTCTGAGAAAACTGGGACACAGTGAGGGCAGAATCAGTCTTAATAATTTGAAGGGAAACAATTTCCTTGTTATTACTTAACACACATCAGTTCAGACTAACCTTGGCATATGCCTTCTTGACCCAGAGCAACCTTGCTTGCACTCTTTCCATGATGGTTGGGGCAGAAGCCAGCTAAGCTAGAGGCTGCCTGAAGGAGCTGCAGTAACCCTAACATGTGAGGAGGAGAGCAAAGAAAGAGGCAACTCCATCCTCTATACTAAAAATAGATTAGATTAGTAAATACTTTTCCCATGTTTTACTCCATTCAAGTCACAGCACTGTTTTAAAAGTGTCAGAATAAAACCCAAACAGCTTTTGAATTAGTTTACCCTATCTGGGAATGCAGATGTTGCCTTAATTCTCTTTGAAACACTTCAGTGAGATCAACTTCTGGGCAAACTCTCACAAGGCTCTGAACAGCCCATGGTTTCCTCCGTCATGTTTGCTTACCATGGGGTGGTGGCAACACAGATCACTGAACGCGCTCACCTCTGTGTCTTTGGAACTAGATGAAGTGCCAGCTGCAGATTTTGGGGGACAAGACACTCTACATTTGCTTTCCACAGCAGGGATTTATTTCTTTACCTTACAACACCTTAAACAACCATTTTTTCTCATTGTAAAATATGATGCAGCAACAAGTCTGAACCCTTTAAACACATTCTGGAGGTCTACTAAGGCTTGTTTTCCACTGCCTACAAAACAAATATAAACCCCCAGAAAGATTAATTTGAAAACTGTGAGTCTTTTGAACGTTGTTTAAATGGCTGAAGTAGAAAGAAGGATTTTCTACTCTGCTTCTTGAAGAATAATGCATGTTTATGATCTTAAAAATAATACCATGATTTTACAAGTAAGGAAGCTGTTGGGAAGAATCAAACACCAAAACAGTTTTTACTTAAAATAGGCAGTTTATGGAACATTGTGGGTTTTTTTCTGAAAATTAATAAATTGTTGAAATGTCACCTTTCAACATTTTCTAACGTAGAAGCAAACTCCCCAAATCCCTCTGCTAAAATGTTGTTGGGTTTTTTTACCTGGAATAGTGAAATATTAATTGGGGGAAAAGACCCAAACGACTCCAAAAATCCTCCAAAACCAGAAAGAAAAAAGAAAAGACTGATTTGATAGGCTACTTGTTAGGGTATTCTTTTACCCTAATGTGAATTTGGTTTCCAATCTTTGCTCCAGAAAATGCCTAAAGATGAAATAATGATAAATACAAGAATTCCAGATGTGGGGACTCCCTTTTTGTGGCTCAGTTTAGCTGTTGCTCTAGATGACTGCATAAGGCTTTCTTTGAAGTCCCTGGAGAGGTTATGTTTAAATCCAAAGATTAGAGATGGCTCTGAGAGCAAGTTAAACACTCTGTGTCCTCTTTCTCTTTCCTTCATGTTATTTTAAAACAAAGTGAAACAGGAACCGATTGGCTTAACAGTCATAATGTCCATGAAAGAACTTTAGATGCAGACTACCTTAAATGCAGGCACCTAACTAGCATATTATATATCCTGTGATCAGTCCCTTATTAGTTTTCCTCTCAGTAGTAGGAAAAGCAGAAGAACAAATCCAGCTGCTAATTATTTTTCCAACAGCTAAATGAACTCGACCTGGCTCTTTGGCAGTTAAACTGGATTTTCCCCAGCTTGCAGTGGTATAACTTATTTTTCTAAAATAGACATCAAAAAGTGGTGCACATCAAGTCAGATGATATATATATACCTGAGGAAGAGAATACTAAGTACATAGACATAGGTAAAATGACTATACCTCCTCAAAAGTGTATTAAAAACCACCATTATGGATCCCTTGATGCTTAAGACAGTAGGTGGCTTCCATCATTTTGCTGTGGCTTTCTCTTTGTTCCAAACCATGACCAACTTGCTACGTAATGGGTTGTAATGTCCCCACTGTGTACTTTCAGGATGTCAATATCCCATTAGCATCAGGCCTTAGGTGACCTTCTAAACTCCCACCTTGCCAGTGTGTTCAGAAGAGGTTGAGATGTGATGAACCTGAAACGGCTTTAAAAATGTCAGCAGTGCCCTGCTGGCACTTGGGTTCTAAGCCAAATGGAGTTGAGCTCGTTTAGGAAATAGTGGGATGTTATTAGAAACCTTTTCTTACAGAAGACAGAATCACAGCTCCAAGAAGTGAAGAAAGGAGAGAGAAAAATGAGATAAGTGGGCAAGGGGGAAAGAAAGCTAACGAAAAGGCAAAAGTTCATACAGCCTTAAAGCTGTAGTCTTAAAGGAAGTTAATACAGCCTTATACGAAGTGGCCTCTTGGAGAAAAAGATGGAAATTGGTCTTCCTGGTTATGTGTAGACTGCCGGTCTCGTGGGCATGTGCCTTACCCTGTACTGTTGTGTGAGTCTTAATCATCCATCGGCTTCTGTGCACTTGGCCTTTCAAAATCAGGAAAGCTTGCATAGGCAGGACGGGTGTGACGTCACATCCTGGTTTCCTGCTGAGGGATCAAGAAGCCAGGACGTGCCACTTCCTCCCTGTTTAACAGGCTTAGTCCTATTCTAAATCACACACACGCAGAGAGACGACACGTATTACACAATCCTGTGCAGGTTATTCACGTGGTGGCACCAAGACAGCAAGGCTCCCTCCCCCCATGCTATCCAAAGAAATAATGTACTGTAACACTACCAGAGATATTAAAAGAAAAATAGATCCATAGACCGTTGATGTTGATGGAACTGGAAAACAGGCCTCAAAACGTAAAATCTTATTATCCCCATCACGAAGAGCGGTTCAATGCTGTGAGTCATCATGACTCTAGAGCAATCCTTTTAACATTTCTGACAATGGTGTTTTGTCTCCGAGGGAGCAGAACAGCAGAAAATAAACTATTTTTAGTCTCCGACCTGCGAATATTTGTGACAAAAAGAAGGGGCATCTCATAGAGGCTCTTTTGAGGTTTATTCTGAGGAAAAGCCTCAGCTGGAGAGGTCAGTCCTCTCTTAGAGTGGTGGTGGTTTTCCCCCTGACCAGCTATTCCTACAGGAATATGTGAAGCTCCTTTCAAGTGCCAGCATACCACACTGAGAGGGTAAAGACAGATCTCTTCATCTAAGAATGGAGCTGAAGGTTTCATCTGTGATCTTTAGGACTGTACAAATTTGAAATGTAAGTTTTCATAAACACAGCCATCAGAAAACTCCTTGTATGTTGATAGATTAAATATAAAACCAAGACTCTAGTCCTAAAAATGCAAAAGGCTTAATCCTAACTCTTCCCCTGCTCCTTTGAGCACCTCACTACAAGATTACTGAGGGACTGGAGCATGGCAAGAAAAGGGCAACGGAGCTGGGGAATGGTCTGGAGCACAAGTGTGGTGAGGAGCAGCTGAGGGACCTGGGCTTGTTCAGCCTGGAGCAAAAGAGGCTGAGGGGAGACCTTCTGGCTCTTGACAGCTCCCTGACAGGAGGTTGGAGCCAGGGGGGGTTGTGCTCTGCTCCCAAGGAACAAGCAACAGGATAAGAGGAAACGGTCTCAAGTTGTTCCAGGGGAGGTTTAGGTTGGATATTAGGAAAAGTTTCTTCATGGAAAGTGTTTTCAGATTCCCCATCCCTGAAAGGAATTAAAAATCTGTGGAGATGTGGTGCTGAGGGACATGGTTTAGCAGTGACCTGTCAGTGCTGGGTTAAAAGTTGGACTTGATGGTCTGAAAGGTCTCTTCCAACCAAAATGATTCTATGACTATGCAGATATGCTGAACAACAATAACAAAGCCTTAGGATAAACACTCTGGTTCTGACCAATGGCTCCTCAGTTCCCCTCTTAACACCTGATTTGGAAGGAGGGGAAGACCTTTGTGGGCCCTGATAAGGAAAGTAGCTGAATAGATGTCTCAGTTCTTTGGACGGAGTAAAGGAGCTGTCGGTTTCACAAGTGGCAGAGGAGAGGATGTGAAATCCCAGGGATGAGCCATGCTACTGAAGTTGCTGCTCCTTTAGCAGCCCCATTCCCAGCATCACACCCCCTGCCCAGCCCCTCTTTGAAAACTGTGTACTCTTTTCAGGGTAGCACCCTTGTGAAATACTTGAGCTGTGACACACAACACGCTTCTCCCACCAGTCCAGCTGCAACAGACACTTGGCCCATGGGGCTGGTGATTGGATGGCCACTTAAAGAAAAGTATGCTTAATTAAATTCTGTCTCATTTTACGCCTTGTCCTCCCTCTCCCCTTTTATCTCCAGCTACTATTAACAGGCTCCTTTTCTTTCTCCCCTTTCTCATCCTTTTTCCTTTTCTCCCTTTCATCCTTGTTTGTGTGGTTTTCATTTTCCCTTACATTTTTTTTTGTTTTGTTGTTTTTTTTCCCCAATCCTTTTGATCATCTGTCTCTTCAGCCCCCCACTTCTCTACCCAGCTGTGTTCATGGGCTTTTCCATTTTACATCGGCTTCTCCCTCTCCTCTTCCTCACTATGTTTGTGCTTCTTCAGCTGAGTTAAAGCTTATTCCAACAATTCCAGGACCTGTTCTCCAGCACTGTCTGTAACAAATGTTAAGACACTTCCTTAATGAGCAGATTTGGATGGAAACAAAGCATATGGCTGGGAGGAAGAGAGTGGAAAATGGGGTGATAAAATCAGTGGTATGAAAATGAATTTAATTACATTATTCTTATCATTGTATCATCCAAATGCTCATTTGCTTTGACAAGGATTTTCTCTCAGCGTGTGTGACATCTTAGCCCATACACTTAATATATAGCGTTGTCTCTCATTTGTTATTAAAAAGCAGTGAAAGGTTTGTCGAAATGAAATCAGATCTGCATTCTACCAGCAGGAATATAATCTTCAGAGCCAATCATCTTGCCAAGAATGTCTGTGCAGGTCATGTGTCCATGTATCTGTTTTAATTATACCCACAGAAATATGCTTGTTTCCTGTAGCTGTGCATAAGCACAAGCACGGCAGCAAGGTACACGAGAATCTGGGCTAAGTTACCCAGCTACAAATTAACCTCATTATCCATTAAACTGGTGCAAATAGAGCAATTTGCTCACTTTCACCTGCTTGCAGGCAAAGTGCTTTGAGGCCTCTCATCATTTCTCGGGTTTATAGTTTGAAACGAACACTCTTGGAAGAAAAAAGTGATAGTCCCCGGGGCCATCCTTAGTGCAGGATCTGCACATTCCCAGCCCTGCAGCCTTGCTGGGACAGAGTGGTTTGCAGATCAAGTTTATACCCTCCAGGCTCCATGTGCCACAAAAACCTGGAATTGAAGTTCAGGAAAGAAATGCCTCAGAGTTTAACTCACAAGGTTCTCAGCATCTACAGGTGCTTTGGCACACTTTCCTCTAATCTAAATTGATCTCCTTTTCTCCAAATCTGCCTTTTTTTTTTTTTTTTTTGTCTTTTGTCAGCAGCTGTGGCTTATCAAGTTTCCTACCTGAGTTCTCCTTATGCAACAATGTCCTACTCTTTTCTGCACAGCTGAATCCCACTCTGACCTCTCTCTTTTCAGTGATGATGAAAACATCACCACTCATGCTAATCCATCATTCTCCAACTTAAATCTCCCCATAATTCGTCCTTGAGGGAGAACCAGGAATCTTGTGTCAACTAAAGTTATTAGTCAGAACTGGTAGTTCTTAGCACTTTATTTTTTTTTTCCCAGAGAAGCATTAAAAGTCTTTTTCAAGCGAGCCGGCTACTGAAGATGACATAACATAAACTCAGAGAATCCCCTGGGTGTACAGCACAAAGCTGACCTCTTAATTTGATAAAGGTGCAATTCACTTCATTGCAACGTCTGCAAAAGCCACCCTTGGCCCACAGTTCGCTGCCTTCTAAAACACCCTAACATTCTGTGCACGAAAACTTCTCTTTAAATAGTGGATCAGTCTTCCGCAAACTCTTTTACTGCCGTATGAGGTATATCCATAACATTAACGTCTTAAAGTCTTTAAAATAGTTTGCATTTTATGGACTGCAATTCATCATAAAGCCAATACTCCAGATACACTCCACATGAAAGCTCCTCTTTACGATGACACTGACATTTCGTTTCGCTCCGAGCCAAGAGAATGCCACTGATATGTTTTCTGATTTCTCCCACCTAAAGAACTCCGTGAATTCATAAGGATAAATGTCATCAGCCGAGGTCAGCGATCACAGAACATATATATACATATATATATATACATAATCAGGACTTTCTGTGCCTTTCAGTTGAGTTTGGTAGAGTGCTCTCCTCCAGTCTTTTTTTTTTTGAAATGGGCTGGGCAGAAAGGACTATGAAATATAAGCGGACCATTTTTATTCCAAATATCCTTTTTCATGTTAGCTACTGGTAAGTTCCACTTTTCTGTGTCAGTCGCAATTATTTCATCATTTTCTGGGTCCCCTTATGCCGGGTCTCTGATTTCTCCCCCCCTTCATGCCTTCCCACTTCATTAGTGCTTCCGTTACACGGTGGTTTGTTTCTTAACTGCACCTTTTTCTTTGTTTCTTTGCTCTCTTTCCCTTCCTTTCCTTCCCCCGCCTTTTGTATTTTTTCCCAGTCCTCTCACAGAAGCTGAATCACAGAGAAGAATTAAGAAAAATGAGGAAAAAATTGTTCTCAAGGGCATCAGGAGCAGCCCAGAAATCTTTGCTTCTCGGTAAAACCTAAAACGTTGGGTGCATGCGAGGGACATTTTCCCTCCCATTTGTCAGCGACAGACACAGCTCACGCAGTTGCTTTTTCTGCTGTTAGCGAGCAAAGCCTCGTAGCCGCGCCAGCCGCAAGAGATTGAAGAAGCTGCAGCACGTTTATGCCAAAATGGTATTGAAAAAGGTCGAAACATAACTTGGGGTGACTGAAGATTTAAGCATTGGTTCTGGGGGAAGTAACCTGAAGTGGGCAAAAATACTGTTATGACGGGAGGAATTCTATGTAATCCTTGGCTCGCTCTTTCTCTTTTGTGAGGTGCAGAGCGGCAGCTTTCTAACTTAATCATGTGCCGGGCGTTAACGAGCCTTACAAAAATAACACAGTTTACATGATCTTTGTGTGCAATCGCTGTTTTCAGTATTAACAAAAGTATGGGCTAGCCTACAGAAGTTAAATGAAGGTAAGAATCATTCATCTTTGCAATTTCAATCCTTCCCAATTCCTGTCAGATTTCATTTGAAGTCAAATTTATGATTTTACCACCACGCTCAGGGACTTGTCAGCAGAACCAAACAAGCAAAACTGGACCTAGGAAAAGACAAGAATCAAACCAGCAGTTTCCTTCTCGTATCTTTAACAGCTACCACTGTGCTATTGTGTAAGAGCATCTTCAGAGACAGTCTTAAGGCCAAATGCACTGCACAGACCACTCACGCTCAGTAATTTCACAACCATTTTCAGACTATTATCTCTCAAACTGGGGAGAGAATAATGCAAAAAGCTTCCAGATCACCCCAGCATAATCTGTGGTACCACGAATCCACTCTGTTGCAGCTGCAGGAATATTTCGCACTCTGCATCGATCTGAGTCTCTCCAGACACCCTACTTAGGCCAAACATTATGTGACCTGTCCTTGGATCATTACACAGAGCTACTGGCAGCCCCAGTCCTGCCAGGCAGGACTAGTCAGACTGGTTAGGGGCCATACCTTTAGCCATACCTAGCTTTCCATCAGATACAAATGAATAAGAGTTCTTTTGGGGAACCTCTCCTCCAAAAACTCATGGATGTTGCTGAAAGAGGAAAAACAACAACCAATTACTTTCTTTCCAGGACTCCTAATTCCAGAACAGACCATAGCAGGGTAACTTCAGAGGTTCAGCTGCACACCTCTAAGGCTGAAGAAAGACAAGAGAAAGCAGAGATGAGTAGATATAGCAGACGCTGACAG
This sequence comes from Actenoides lindsayi, assembly GCA_025331215.1. Classification (NCBI taxonomy): domain Eukaryota; kingdom Metazoa; phylum Chordata; class Aves; order Coraciiformes; family Alcedinidae; genus Actenoides; species Actenoides lindsayi. The sequence goes on from WTSP01008853.1 coordinate 81,336, forward strand.
GGGAGACCAACAGTCCTGACCTGAACCACCAAAATAGCTACCCACACTCCTTCACCTGGACCTTGGCTATTGACTGGAAATCACTTGAGTATGTTTTCTGCTCAAAGTAGCAATAGAATAATGAAGTGTCTTGGATCAACAGACACTTAACCCTGTGATCTTTTGCATTTAAGCCTGGGATGCTTCTAGTCAGCTTTGTCTCTGGACCAGTGGTCCAAGGCAGTCTCCACTACTGTCTTCTTATCTATGCCTTCTCCTCAATCCTCTTTCTATGAAGAGGGAGGCCAGTGTAAAGCCTTAGTGTTATTTCCTTGTATTTTCCTTCTTTGTTTTGGTTTTGTTTGGTTGGTTTTGTTGTTGCTGTTTGTTTGTTTGTGGGTTTTTGGTTGATTGGTTTTGTGTGTGTGTGTGTGTGTTTGGTTTGGTTTTTGGTGTGGTTTTGTTTTTGTTTTATGTGAGTAGTGGCTTTGCCCCCAAAACACACATGTAATTCTCGTTCATACTGGTGTGAGGGTAAAAAAACCCAACCCATCTCCCACACTGCAGCTTTCCTGTGCATAGAATCCCCATTAACTTCAATCGAAGTTCTGTGCAATAAGTAACAGCAGGACTCGTTCTGAAAAGCAAAGTAATGTGTAATGATTCACCACATCTGCAAAGCCTTCCTGACTTTTATTTATCCTGCTTTTAGCCTTTATTTTGGTAATCATTCTTGTCTCATCAGAATGGTTATTTAAACTGGTGAGAGGAATCCATTTCAGCATTATGTTTTAGCGCATCCATTTGTATCCATCATAATTCTTAATTTAGACTTAATAAAATAATTTAACAGTTAGTATAAAATCAATTATTAAATAATTGATTTTTTTTTTAGCACAATAGTGCAGGGAGTAGGAGAATCAATAGCACTCGTGGCCACAAATTTCAAGTTATCATTCCTGATGCCTTTGACTAATCAATGGGTAGTTGAATTTCTTCTAATTTTATTATGTGCAACCTGCTAAAAAGTATCACTGCATGCAAATAAAGTCATTCTTTGATTGAGTACATTCCTGCTCTTATTCTCCCCTGTGCTCACTCCCCGCTTTGTCTCCTCAGGGCCATGCTATTTAAATAAGCTCCCATTATTTTCAGTGGAATGACTTGCTAAAGGGAAATATTTGTGTCCCTTCACCGGACATCTGCTGTTGGTATGAAAGCAATCAAGAGGAAAAAATGATGGTATGAAGCACATTTAACTTTCACGCCTCTTTATCATTCTGCACAAGTGAACACCAACAAGAATTCAATTGTATCGAAATATATTCCTCCCCTTTCTAAAAAAGCAGGAATATTAAAAAAAAGAAAAGTAGGAATACGAAAAAATACTAAACAAGAGAAGCAGGTTTTACATGTGAACCCATCAACTTTGTAGTATCCCCCCGACCCACTATTTCTATTTCTCGAAAGAACATTCAAATTCTTCCAAATACACAAACACAAAAGAAATTCTACAAATGACCAACATGAAAAAACATCTACAAATGACCAACACAAAAAAAATCTACAAATGACCAACACCAAAGAAATTCTACAAATGACCAACCTGAAAGAAATTCTACAAATGACTGACACAAAAAAAAATAATCTACAAATGACCAACACAAACGGTGTCATTTAGAGTTGTCATCTTTATAATGTATAATTTACTTCTTGACGATGTTTTAAGGTATTAAGGTAAAAGCCCTTAGTCAGCACAGGTGGGGATGTGAGATGTTGCACTTAGATCTATGCTCAGATGCTGCCTCTGTGAGGGATTCTGCATCACTGATTCCTGTATCTGCCCGTGCAGAATTGCCTCAGATGAGCTGGTATTGTAGTGTTTTGCAACACTACAAATTGTTGTTAAATAGACTTCATGGGAAATAAAATACCTTTTTATGTTGAAAGACAAGTACAGAATCTAAAGTGCACTTCCTTCCATTCAACTATAACTGCAGGAGAAAGAATATTCACTTCATGTTCCAATAGGACTGAGTTTAATAACATCTCATGCACCTCATACAGCAGTCGCATCGAAGTAATCACAGGAAGTTGTCTGGAGGTGCTGTTGCTAAATAAGAGGTAGTACTGAAGAGGCAGGAGGAACTCTAATTCCACCCATCGATGTCTGGTTTTAAGACCCATGAAGAGAAACAAAGAGGCTGCACATTTAACCTAGAATCATAGAGTGCATTGGGTTGGAAGAGACCTTTACATTTCACCTCTTCTGTTTCACAAACTCCTAATCGGCTGTAAATGAACTTTTGGAAAACCTTAATCTTATGCCAAGGCACAGCTACTATTACCTGGTGCTAGTTCAGAACTATTGCAGAAAAATTGCAAAAAATGTATGTGAGTGAACAAACTCAAGAGAAGTCAACAGGCAGAAAGAAAACGACCCTTATATCGAATATGGCTCTTCATTTGGCTTTCGCTTCTGTGCACTTGTGGCGGAACGAGCCCAGGATGTCAGAAATACATTCTCCTAACTGGAGACACCACCTGAAGGGCTCTCACAGATGTGATCAGCCAATGTTAGCAGTGACGGCATCAGACACCACTATTCCAGTTGCCTGCTTCAGTCCTCTGCCTTCTGTGAAGACATCTGAAAAACAAACTTTTGTCAAGTGTTTTCCTGAGAATGTTCCATCTGATGGGAGCCTGCAGAGAAACCCACTCAGGAAGAGGGTTTATTTATGGCGAGGGATGGACCAGAATATTTTTAGCAGAAAAAAATTATAATGCTATAGCTTTGCTGGTATAACTCAGTGTGTGTTCCTTCCACTATGTAATAAATGTTAATTTATTTTGGAACAATTACTCTGCCTTGGAAGACTGAAAAGTTAGCTTACTTCAGAGTGCTTATCTCCTCAATTTTGATTCTTCTGGTCTCATTCCTTGACACGGTTGATTACAGAAGCACCGAGTAGAAAGAATAGCAACTTGAAGTTCAAATGAGTAGGGAGAGGTAGAACAGTGCAGAACTTTGAAGACAATGAAATTAAGCCTAAATTTGTAATAGAAAAGGATGTTAACCCAGATGAATGACAAGATCAAAGCAACGAGTGACAAAGATGATATTACAGTCTGTATTTGTACAGACTTTGAAGACTGAATATATGAATATTTGCAAGTATTTGCATTTGATCAATCCCGTGTTTGTGTTTCTTTCTGCTCCTGACCAATCCTGTTCAGCCACACACAAATCTGAAGGTTATACACTCTCAGCTGGCATAAGCAGGTGTTTGTTTAACAGCATCAGGCATTTGAACTATTTTGCTCGTGTCTCCTCGGTGTACCTCCTGATACTGTTGACAGAGACCCAGCTAAGGACATATGCATTTGGGGAGAAGCTAAAAGCAAGTAGTAGAAGAGGAACAGCCAAGATAACTTTTTTTTACAAGGTATGGAAAGCTAGAAAAAATATTAAAAGCCATGTAATATATTTTAAGATACAAAGGTGGAAAGCGAGATGGCTCTGAGTGCAGTAGTAAGACTTAATGGCCCTGACCAGCCTCACCCGGGGCCTCCACCCACACCCTATGCCCAGCTGTCCCAGCTGGCCCTTTTCAGCTCACCCTGGGGCCTTCATTCTCTGCTGGAGCGATACAGTAGGAACACTGGGCTCCTTGGGTCTGGCCACAGACTCTGTTGCCCCAGGCCCCATCCTGTGCATTGACTTCTGGCGTTGATCTTGGAACTGTCTGATCATTGTGGACCTGCTTGGTGATCACCAAACATGATCCTAATCCTGACCTGTAGATTGGAAATATTTCTTTTCCAAAAGCATTTTCCAGAGCTGTCCTAGGCTGCCCAGGGCAGAGGTGGAATCCCCATGATCCCTGGACGGGTTTCAAAGCTGTGGAGATGTGGTGCTGAGGGACATGGGTTAGTGGTGCCCTGGTAGTGCTGGAGGAATGGTTGGACTTGATCTTAAAGGTCTCTTGCAAACAAAATGGTTCTATGATTCTGTAATTGTCTTCATGGCTTCTTCCTAGACCTGCCTCATCACTGTGAATTTGCTTGATGTTAAGCCTTAGTTAAATCTGGCCATGCTCTCAGGTCCTGCCGTGCTCACCTTGCTGGGGCTGGTGGACCAGATCCTCGGCCCCTCTCCTTCTGGAAGATGCTACTGCACTCAGCTCCTGCCTCCCCATCCCTTGGGGAGCAGCTGATCCCTTCTGTTCCCAAAGTTCAAGTTTGAAGAGGCCTGCTTCTCACATATGTTATACAGGGATAAAGTATCTCTAAGAGCAGAGTTAAAAAGCCACAATGGTTTTAAGTCTTTGTAGATTTAAAATAAAATAAAGTAAAATAAAATAAAGTAAAATAAAATAAAATAAAATAAAATAAAATAAAATAAAATAAAATAAAATAAAATAAAATAAAATAAATAAAAAATACTGATGATCAGCAGACAAACAGGATTTGGCTTGCAGACATCAAAATGCATCAAACTCAACCTTTGTCCATAGAAATCACACCTGTGGGTAGAAGGAGACTCTCTTGATCATGGAATCACCACCTTTGATTCCAGCAGAAGAGACAGCATTGCATAGAGAGAGAAATTTTTTATGAGTTTACAAGCTTCTACCTGCCTAGGCTATACTCTGTCTTATTATATAGCAAAGGGTGAGATAATGAACTAAGATATTCTTCCAGAACACAGTTACTTCTTCTTGGGCTTGAACCAGCAGCAGCCGTCTCCATCCAGTGCCATCTGCTGCTCCTTGCTCCCCTCCTGACATCCAGATCCTAAAGGTCCCCCCGCTGTTTTCCTTGGATACTTCAGACCTTTTTGTAACTTCTATTTCAACCACTTCTGATTAAAGATTACTTGTCTCTAGTTTTTAAATAATTCTTTTCCAAATTTCTCAATGTGTTTTCTCTTTTCAAGTCCCATCTATGTATTAATATCAGGGCTAGGAGTGGCCATGTAGAATTTCCTCAGCTATCATAAAAAAAATGTTGGTTTTTAATAGTTGGAAACAAAGAGGACTTTGGTTTTTAGCCCCATCAAAGTTCAGAGGGAACCAATGAATAAGGCAAGGTGTCCTTGGTACAAAATGGATCATTATTGTGGCTTCCAGAAGTCATTAATACCCCAAAAAAAGAGGCAGGCAGTCATATTACACGACAATATCCAATCGGGAGCAGCCCCAGCTGCAATTAGCACATCTCTGTGCCAAATGGATGATCAGGGATCAATTCCAGAGCCAGGAAGCCCCAGAAGCAATAACCAGGAAAGATGATGAGCCTCTGCTGAAGACAGAACATTTTGTATATGGCAAGTTCTTCAGCTGGTTTAGATTGACTGTAGATTCCAAGGAGCTCTCTGTTGTTCCTCAGAGGCGGGTAAAGATGGGGTATGGGGTGGATGGGATCTTTTGAGGACACTACTATGTCCTTGTCCGACCCCTCAAAAAGAACTTAACTAAGAAAATGTGCCCACCCTGTGCAGAAAATGACCTTTTTTTTTCATCCTGTTTAAACAGTAGTGTCATTGAAAGATCCGTGAAGCTTGTCTGCCTGAGCTTCAGACCAAGATGGAGTGGGCGAATGAAAATCATTCTTGTCCGGCTACTTTATAGTGCAAAAAATAGCTTTGAGCTGTACAAGTGATGTTATCTGCTGCTGATCCACAGGATCAGGTGACAGCTGTGTGGGCCACATTCTTGGCCACTTAATCAGCATTGTCACAGGTCAAAAAAAGGCAGGACATTTGGGCCTTCCTCCAATATTTAAATAGGAGTCTTCACTGTTCTATTTGTGCTGTAACATGAGCAAGAGAGTGTTCCTGCTTCAGATCATTATAGGAAGGGTGACTTCATGCTATGGATTATGCAGGATGGCCTTGAGGTCTTATGGAATTTGAGATATGTTTACTTGTTCTTGTGCCAGCAATATAGAATGAACAGCACTGGGAATATCGTTAGTGCCTTAAAGGAAAGGTAACAGCTAAATAGGTAAACACAATATATCACAGAGTCCCAGCATGGTCGGGGTTGGAAGGGACCTCTGGAGATCATCTGGTGTCACTCCCCTGCTCCATCCAGCAGGGTCACCCAGAGCAGGAGGCCCAGCATCGCAGTGTCCAGCTGGGTTTGGAATCTCTCCAGAGGAAAATCTACAACCTCTCTGGGCAGCCTGGGCCAGGCTCCATCACCCTCAGAAGTCAAGAATTTTTTCCTCCTGTTCAGACGAAACCTCCTGGGATCCAGTTTGTGCTCAGTGTCCCTTGTCCTGTCACTGGGCACCAGTGACAAGAGTCTATCCATACCCTCTTGACCCCCATGAGCCCTTTCGCTATTGATCAGCATTGATCAGCTCCCCTTTCAGGCTTCTCCAGCTAAACAGACCCAGGGCTCTCTGTCTTTCCCCAGCACAGAGATGCTCCAGGCCCCTCAGCATCTTTGTAGTCCCCACTGGACTTTCTCAAGTAGTTCCTTGTCTTTCTTGAACTGGGGAGCCCAGCACTGGACACAGTACTCCAGTGGTGGCCTCCCTAGGGCAGAGTAGATGGGGAGGAGAACCTCCCTTGACCTGCTGGCCACACTCTTCTGAGTGCACCCCAGGAGACCACTGGCCTTCTTGGCCACAAAGGCCCATCGCTGGCTCATGGGCAACTTGTCCACCAGGACTACCTTCTCCACAGAGCTGCTTTCTAGCAGGTCAACCCCTCTCCTGTACAGGTGCAGGGGGTTATTCCTCCCTAGGGGCAGGACCCTACACTTGCTCTTGTTGAACTTCTTGATGTTCCTCTCTGCCCAACTCTCCAGCCTGTCCAGGTCTCACTAAATGGCATCACAGCTCTGCTGTGTCAGCCAGTCTTCCCAGTTTGGTATCATCAGCAAGCTTGCTGAAGGTCTACTCTGTCCCTTCCTCTATGTGTGTGTATATATATATATGGAATTTTTAGACACATATGTACATATATCCCAAGAACTTTCCTTTGATGTTGGCCAAGTACTTCTGTTTCCACATTATGATAAAGTTCTGGACCTCAGAACTCTCCAAGCAGTAACACAGTTCTCTGTCAGCTTGGAATTTTCAAAAATCATTTGTCAGAAGGAGCTCAGAGATCTGGAATATTGGAAACGGATCTGCAAGAGAGTGATTAGGAGAGAGAGGGCACCAGAGCCAGCCAGTAAACCGCGTGAGTATTCATAATTTATCACCAGGCTGTGTCATTTTCCCCCAGCGGCACAGCTACAAATTCCATAATTTTAAAATCAAACAAAAACTTTGCAACGAAGGCTGGTTCTCTGCATTTCCTATTGACATGCACCGAAGCCTAGAAAATAACTCACGACAACTTCCAAATTGTTTTTCCTCCTTATTCCACACATCTCGTTCTTTGACTCCTTTCAGCAGGAGTCACTATATTTGCAGTACATTTGTGATCTTCTCAGCTGAAGAACCTGCATGTAGGGAACTGTAACTGGGAATTTCTTTGAGGTGACCCAGTTCAAGGACAGATACAAAGTATCTGTCTGGCAAGAAGAAACAATCAGCAAAGTACTTTTTCGGGTTTGGTGGTGATTTGTTTTTTGTTTGTTTGGGTTTTTTTGTTTTTCTTTTTTGTTTGGCAGATGCTTCCAATCCCCTTTGCGGCCACAGCTTAGCCTTGAACGAACTCTCTTGAAGGCATTCTTGGAATCCAACCACTAGTGAACCTGTTTTTTTTTTTTTTTGGTCCAGTGTTTTCTTGATGCTCTAGTTTTTTTGGGTGTGGGTTTTTTGTTTTTTGGTTTTTTTTTTGTTTTTTAACCCTTTCTTAACTCTTTTCATACACGCTCCAGTACTGAAACACAGCTAACAATTCCTGATCAGCTACGCATGACCTGTGTGGGTTCTATTGTTCTTGCTGGCTTGTTTCCAGGAGCCAAACCGTGTCTTAGATTTACCGTAATTAAAGCAGAATGGTTGTATCTTTGAAGGTCAAGCACTTCAGCCTGACTCCTGCTATAACTGTGACCAACCACTCTTAAAACACGTGCTTCTTTAACTCACCGAGCTCAGTGACTTTGTCTCACCTTCCCTACGCTAACACGAGATTATGGTTGGAGTTTTTGATTCCCTGTCACAGAAACAGGGCTGAGAGCACGAGGCACGGTTTATATGGCTGAATATGACATTCCACCACACAGTGTTAGGATTGACAGTGGCTGATCAGAGAGACAATTTTACCCACGGCCAGACATCGCAAACCTTGAGAGAAGTCATCGTTAAGCACGAGCACTGGTTTCACTGCTCATTTCTGGATTTTTAGTGACAGATCTACCAGAAAACACATTTTACAGTTGAATTTACTCTAAGTTAAATTACTTATGAGACTCCTTGATGGTTTTGTAGTTACAAAGGTAGCACTTTCCGGACTAGTTATAGTTTGATTTTTAGAAGTTATAGCCACAGCTTTTAAAGAGCATGAAGTCTGCATACATTATGCAACCAGGAAAAAAAATATTAGAATTGTTATTGCAACATACCCCTAGGGGTTACAGGGATCAAGGTAACAGAATTTATGGGAAACATATGAAGCCTTTGGGGAACTAAGGCAACTTTTTTTTTTTCCCGGGGAGAAGACTGCTAAGTTCCAGGCAAATAACAACCGAACGCTCCCAATTCAAAAGAAGTCTGACGTCAGGAAACACAACAATTAATGCTATTGTGCCCCCTCGTGTTAACTTCTGAGGTAGCTGCCTTACCCCTCCCCATCAAAAAGTTCACATCCCCTCGCTGCAGACTGCATCGCGTAACAGACACACCGGCAAAACCACCCCAGAGCAGCTTCCCGACCACAGCGTGCTTTGGGCGATGGCTGGTGACGCAGCTGCGGGCCTAAAGTTTGCAGATGATGCATTAGATGTAAGAATAATACAAAAGAGGTGCAAGTCATTCATACGTTGTAACTCGCACTCCCCACGGGGAAAGTTAAGACTTCATGTGAAACCAGAGTGAAGCTGTTGAGATATATATATATATATATATAAAATAAAATGTATGAGTAGCGTAGAAAATAGAGGATCTGCACTGGAGAGAAATGAGAACCCAGAACCTGAGCTATTTCCAAGCTCAAACCCTGAATTGCAGCATTATCTAGACCCTGGTTTTTACCCTTTTATTTGTAACACACTGGGAATAAGTAGGCATTAAATTTGGCCAGCCTCACGCTTGAAACAAAAAGAGAGCTTTCACGGAAGGCGCTGGCCAGCCAACGCATTTCCACCTTCTAGAAGTCCAATTCGGAAAGAACCGGTTTAAAACCAAGCCACCCATCCGTGGACACCAGGAGCCTCTCAAGCTGCTGCGTTTCACACATAAACACCCGAAGTTGCAGGCTGCAAATAGTGAAAGGTAACTGCCTTTTTAACGTCATTTTCCTGCCATCATTCACTACGTAACCCTGCCAGCTCCTGACGTCATTCTTCACGCCAAGGGGTAAAAGCTGCTTTTGAGCTGCAGGGAGGGGGGTCGGACTGGGCGAACTCCAGAGGTCCTTTCCCACCTCCCACCTCTTCCCAGCCGCCCCCCGACCCGCTCCGAAGGGACGAGGGGTGGCTCGAAGCGGGGTCTGGGCAAGGTGATGAAGTTTTATTAGCAGCACAGGAATGAGAAACGATTTATTGACTGTACAGTTGCCGGCCAGGGGAAAAAAAAACAACAACAAAACAACAACAAAACAACACACCAAACAACAACAACAAAAAACCCCACAAAAAACCACAACCCCAAAAAAACCAAACCACAAAACCACCCACAAAAAATCAACAGCACCCATTTCCATCTGAATTTCCCTGAAATCCCAGCCCTTCGCTGTGAGGACAGAGCTCTTACGCTTGCGGTTTTCGCGGAGGGCTTGAGCAACAACCTCGGACCGCTTCCTCCGACAGACTCCGGGTTGCCAGTAAAAACACACCGCGGTTATGAGGAGCCGGCGCTTTCCCCTCCTCTCTTACATTAATCCTTCCCCGTGCCCGGTGCATCGGCGGCTGCCCCGGGGCCCGGCCGGGTTCCCCCAGGGCCCCGTCCCGGCGGGACGGGTAACCCCGGCGGTACCAACTTCAGCACCCGCGGCAAAGTTACCGAGACGCGCTCGGTTGAGATTTTTCTTCATTATTTCCCCCCCACCACCGGGTTTTCCTTCTTTTCCCCACCCCAACCGCTGTCCGGGAACTTTCGACACCGTCCTGCCGGGCACGGAGCCACCTCCTCTGCAAACAAAGCCGCTGCCGGGGCAGGGAAGTGTGCAGGGGGGTGTGTGTGGAATGGAAGGCGGAGGGAAAGAGACGCGATCGCTTCGCCTCCGCCGGCGGCGGCCGTGCCCGGAGCCCCCGTCAGCGGAGCCCCCGTCAGCGGCGGCCTCGCCCTCTAGCGGGGGATGAGCGGCGGCGCCGGCGGCTGGGCGTGACTTTCCCGCTCCCTTCAGCCTGCCGGGGGGGACCGAGAGTCAGTCAGGGAGCCGAGCTAAAGCGGGACTAACGGCGGCGCCGGGCGAGCCTACTCCGGGATTAACGGTGGCCACGCTCCCACCACCCACCCCGCTCCTCCGCCGGGCACTAGGGGAAGCGAACTGCGCCCGGCGTGGCCCCTGGGGCTGAGGGCGGCGGTGCAGCCGGAGGAAGGCACCCCCCGGGCACTTCGCGCCACTCTCCCCTTACCTTCTACGAGAGGACGAGGAGGGGGAAAAACAGCTCGTGGGGCACCAAAGTGGGGGAGCCCGGCTCCCCTCACCCCGCCTGCCCCACTGCCTGGAGAGGGGCTAGAGGGGAGCCTCCTACTTTGGCAAACACTTTGGCACTTTGCTGGATCCCGAGCAGGAAGGGGTTGGAAATATGGGGAAAGTTGGAACTTGCCTGGTTACTTTGGCCGGACTTTTGCTGGCGGCGGGAGCACAGACTTTCACAGGTAAGAAGCCGCCGCAGTCGCCCCGGTGCCCGGCAGCCCCCCCGCGGGCGGGGGCTGAGGGGGGAAGCGCTGCGATTTCGGTTCGCTTTTGGTTTATGCCTTTTTTTTTTTTCTTTCTTTGTGTTTCCCCTCGATGGGGCTGACACCGGAACCGCTGCGTCCAGAGAGGAAAAAAAGTGTCCGAAACAGGCGGAGGGAAAGGCACCGGGACAGCGCTGGGTCCGTGCCCTGCCGGCCAGGGCTGAGGGGAAGTGCGAGGGCAGGGCCGGAGGGACGGGCGGGCGGGACTCGGCGGTCGCTCCAGCGTTTCTCCACCGCCGACTTCCCCAAAGTTTCCCGCTGCCCTGGCGCAGGGGTGAGGTGGGAATGGAGCCGCTGCCGCCGCCGGGCCCGCGCCACCGCTGGGCAACGAGGGCAGGAGAACTTGCGGTGCTCCCCGAAGGGGTTCCCGACGCTTCCCTCTGGCTCGCTCCCCGCCTTGCCCGTAGGTGCGGCTGGGAAACGCCGGAGGTAAAGCTCTGGCCCCTCGTTTTTTGCAGCTCCGTCCCTCAAAATCCTCACCTCGGAGGGGCGTCTGGGTTCCCAGCCAGCCAGGCGCCCGGCAGAGGAGTTCCATCGACAAGCGTTTGAATGTTCCCTGAGGTCCGAGAAGCTGCAGATGGTTATCTCGATCCGCAGTCCTCTGCCTGCACCTCTGTCCTATTTATACGCTGAACAAACCCGTCATTTTAGACCGAAATTCGGGTTGTGAAATCGTTGTGCGTGCTTCGCTGCAAAGACTAACTTCAGGGAGGTTTGTTTTGGTTTGGTGTCCCCCCCCTTTTTTTTTTCCCTAAGATGAAGTTAGTGCAGCTGAAAAGTACGTTAAATTGAAGACAGCTGGGCTCCGGTTCATGCAAAGTGTGCTTTCATCTGGTGGGAAGCAGTACTTCGGACTTGCCTTGTTGCTCAGGCTACGGAACAGTTTATATTTTGTACGTTACGTGTTGCTTCTCCGCAGGACTGCAGCTCAGCCCATGTTTTATGGCTTGGAATGGGTGGTCTGGTTTGAAACTTTTCTAAAAATTAAGAAATCCGGGGTTGATGTTCGGTTCCAGGGACCTTTTTGTACACTGGGCTGCATTTCCCCTCATATCTCTCCAGCGTTTTCGCTGCAGATGAGACAGAAGAGCCCTGAGCAGAAAAATGTTTTGTGCCGAGGTGATACATAATAACGATGAAATTTCTTTTTCCAAACAGTCATGTTAGGATGAAGCTGTGCTCTCCAGTGAATTATGGAGCTGAACTCATATAGATTAGCCCTATAACTCATTAATATTGGAAGGCTAATGTCCAGACTTCAGTGAGAGCTCTGGCTTTATTGAGATAAATCTGTAACTCGCTGGTGACCTGCGTGAACTGTTGTACTTCTTGTTTAAAGTTAAGCCGGAGCAACTCTTCTTCTCCTGGATATTGAAATGACTTGTGCGTGCGGTACGCTGATGCTGTATTAGGGTCAGCGTTTAAGTGCCGTTCACGTTGCTAAAGAACAACCCCACGTTCCTGTTAGGTTTCTATCTGTTGTAGTCATTTCTGTTGCTGGGTGCCGTGGGAGGAAGGGTGATGTAAAACACCATTCCGAGATGACCTCGGTGCATTGTGTTGTTGTAAAGGTGCAGTTCCAGCCTTTGCCAAGGACAGTGACAGAGGCTGGGATTTACGTGCCTCCGAGCATGGCACGGGATGCAGAATGTGGCCTGTCCTCTTGTCTGCATATGGACATGTGTGTTAAATATCGAATGTAAAGATTGCTTGTGAAGAGCGTTTTATTTTTTTTTTAAATATTGATTCTTGGCACTCAGAATTGATGAAATTTCCATTTTTGTACTTCACCGTTTGCAGTACGTGCCCGGGAGTCATTTTTGGCTCGGGGTGGGGGGAATTTACTCTGGCGTTTTTTAAAAGCTTGGTACGTCGGTGTCATAGAAATTAAATGACAGAAAAATCTGTCCTTGACTTTTTGCCATAACTCTCCCTTGTTGCAGACGGGAGTTCTGTGACTAACCTATGAAAAGTCTAAAACCAAACAAAAAAAGAAACAAAACCAACTCCACACTTGTTCTAAGCAAAGAATAGCAGTGGGTGAGTGAAGTAATCTTTGGCATTTATAATTCCATTTTTATTTCTACCCTTTCCTAGAATGATTTGTTTTACAGGGATTGGCTCTAACATTAACGTCAGCTATTGTTTTATTTGAGTTTCTTATTTAGAAAATAATCTTAGTGAAAGATCAGATCTTGGCTTTTTAAGGCCTGGAAGCTTTCAAGTAATCTTCTGAAAGCAGCTTAACAGTTAATAACAATGAGATTTTCTCTGAGTCCTTAACTAAAGAATTTTAAATTCTGGATTCATCAGTTCAAGAGGCAAATGGTTTCAAGAATTTGAATATAAGAGATGTTGCTGAAACCGTGGTCTTAAATGGACAATGCTGCTTCAGTTTCCCAAAAGTAGCTGGGATCCTTATGCAAGAGGAGTTTTTGGTTTAAGTTTGGTTTTGTTTGGCCTTTTTTTTTTTTTTTCCTTTTTTTTTGGTAGTTTATTTCAGAGAAACTGTAGCACACCTAATTTAGCCTTTTCTTTTTTTTTTTTTTTTTTTTTTTGGTTCCCAATTTTTACATAAATATTTTGAAGTGGGCCCACATGGGCACGGAGTTCTAAAATTACAAAAGTTCCCGCACGGAGGGTG